>JAUZND010013241.1:0-28175 GCA_034780555.1 Coelogynopora nodosa | reverse complement strand
TTTTTAACCTACAGCGAGTGCTTCTCATTTTCTTTACTACTAATGCTGTATTGGGAGCAAAAACAATATATCTATTTTTAAATCATATATATTATTATATTATATAATACTGTTCAAGAATATCATGAATTTTAATGAATTTATTTTAAAATAAATATAGGATTTATACTTTATTTCTACAAGCTTTAATTAATTTAGTGTTAACTTTATCATTTTATATATCTATTTACTATAATTTTATATTATAAAATATTATTTAAAATACTATATAATTTTTTTAGATTTTAAAAATAAATTAATAATAATTATAGTTAATAATATAACTTAATTATTTATTTTTATATATTTAATAATAATATATCTTTAAATATTAAAATTTATAATTTTAGAAGAAATCATGATAATTATATAATAGGTATAATTTATTAAGTACTTTCAAGAAAAAATTAATCATGCATTAATTATACTAATAAAAAATAAGATAATTAAAAAAATTATAACATATTTATATGCAGTATGTTATCACGTCACAATGTCATACAAATATAGCATATGAATTTATTAGATAGCATGTTTTTGTTAAATTTTAATAATTTTAAACTTATTCAATTTTTTATTAAAAATAATTTAATATAAAACTGTGTCCAGATATTATATCAGGATGGTTATAAGGCCTGAAAATGATGAAAAAGTCTTTAAAAAAATATGATGTTATAATATTTATGAGAAAATCTTGAAATTCCTGGAAAAATATCCATAATCCACATTTTTATTATTAACCAGTACTTTATAAATATCAATGTAATGAAATAGCACTATGAGTATGTGTATTTTGTTCTATTACTTTATCTTTAAAGTTGCTTTTAGTAAATTTTTGTGAATGCTTACATTATTAAACAAAGTAACTATATATATATGTATATATATATATATATAGTATTGATTACTTTAACTGTATGTTATAAATATATAATTCATGCAGAATGTAATAAATTCACTAAACAAAATATAATTCCATGAAGTCAGTTACATTATTTGTTATGTACAGTAAGTATGTATTTAGGTATTGATACTTATCATGCATCAATGGTTGATACCACTAAAATGTATGTATTAAATTCTCTCTTGGCCAAATGTAGTGATACTGGACAAACAGCTAATAAATTAAAATAAAGAATTTTCTTTTTTACAATAAGTAATCTTATTAGGATTTTATATCATTTTAATAGCATTAATTTAAACTATATTTAAATGATGCTGAAAGTAGTTATATGTTGATTTTTAGATTTTAGAATTTTCATTGGAAGTCCTGGTAAAGTCCTAAAACTTCAATTGGCATATTTTGTTTGGCCACCTTGCTGTAATTTTTATTATTAAATTTAAATATTATGCATGTCAGGGTTAGTCTCAAACTTTATGTTACAAAATATATATGGTTAAAAAAGGCATTGATAAGTTTAAAAAATTCTTATGGAAGGGGTATATGTACCCATTCATCAATTACTGTATTTATTATTTATTTATTAAAGTAATTGTGTCAGATGTAATATCAATTTACTAAATTATTAATATAATTTTTTAGTTTATTAACATTTATTTTTTGGAATGTTGGTGCACTGCTATACAATTTGTATAATCTTTAATATATACTATTTACTACTACAATTACTATGTTATGTTATGATATATTACCTTTCTGAGGTAATTTTATTAGATAATCTGAGATAATTATCTGTCTGAGGATTTTATCTGTACTCCTACACTGCATTTACTTAAATTTAACTTAGTACTTTACATTTAGTACATTTATATCAATATGCCATCTGTAAAACATTTCTAATAAATAAATAACTCTAAAAATTATGAATGTCTACTTTTCTGCCTATATTCACCATTTTTGTAATTTTACAAACTAAAGTGCTTATTATTATAGAAATAGATATTTAAAATTAACTGTATAGGCTTTTTTAAACAAATATTGGTTTCTGAGTTACTTGTTACATAAAATTAAACTGTTTTTTTAAACCTGACTATAATTATAATTCAACTGGTTATATATATATATATTAAAGTGTTCAAAACATCTGACTTATCGAATTATTTAAATAGTATTTTTTACTGCAGTTGTGTTTAAGTTAATTATAAAAAACAGTAAAATTTCACCTGTTTTTGTGGTAAATTTCACCTGTTTTTGTGGTAAATTTCACCTGTTTTTGTGGTAAATTTCATAGATATTTGGAAAATTATTAATATATTAATAGTTCTAGATGTTCGTTCTGCTATCATGTATTCAAGGATAAACTAATAAATATTTTACCTGTTGTATTGCACTATATGTTCCAATAGTAATCTTTTTGATTTATATATATATTAATCAAAATTAAACTGTTTTCTAGTGAAGCACCAATAAGAGCATCATTTTTATAATAATTAATTTAATTTAATAAGTTATGCACCTAATCCAAAATAGTTGCTATAAATATTTCATGTGATTAGTATAATATAATGTCAACCATAAATAAACCATATTAAGTATTATAACTTTTTTAACATTAAGAATGGCTGAATTGCAAAAAATACCTTTAGTACCTACTATATTTGTGGTTTCTTCAGAAAGGATAATTTAAAAATAAATATAAAGCGCCGGCACTGCAATTTTTTGATGGGAGGGGGGGGAACACTCAAATTGTCCGACAGATACAAAATATTTAAAGAGAGAGATCGGATCTTTTTCGTTACAGAAGACATAATATAGTTTACAAACATAACTAATTAGGAAATAGTATAGGAGGTAGGTGCATGTAATGTTGTCAATGCAAAATAGAATGCAGAATGTTTCAGAACAAGTGTAGAATATTCTGTTACAATATTATATCTTGTGTTTTTAGTAAATTATTTAACGTCATTCTTGTATGTATAGTAGAATTTATAGTTAACTATTTCACTATTTATATCAATCATATATTGTATGTGTATTTTTTTAAACTATTCAAAGTTTTAATGGTATAACATTTTTAAATCTATAGGTTAACAATTTTGAGCATATTTATTCTAGGCCTATCTATAAATTTGCACAATAATATTTTCAGAGTCCAATATTTAGCAAGTAAATTGTAAACGTCGTTTCGATTGCAATTTTTCTTACATTCATTGTATCAAAAATTCTAAGTTAAATGCAGGTTTATTACAGTTGTCCTCAATTTGCTCCACAGTTGTAAGCCAACTCGCGTTTAAAAGTGTAGTCAATTTAATTGCTTGACAGACAAACCTCGCCGTACTCCTGAGATCCACCTTACGCACATTTACAGAACGTTGTTTCCCGACAGTTGGAGCACAGCACTATTGATCTGATCATATTATTGACTGCTTGTGTTTGATGCGTGTTTTTCTTGTATATACTTCTCTGGTGTCCATATTATACAGTGTCATACTTGCTCTGTTTGTTCCGAAGTACAGACGACTGAAAAGACGAAGGCTGTTTTCCTTGTTGTCCGATCCGATTAGGATTATATACTGCTTCTCATCTTCTGGACGAAATATTTTATATTCGCAATTCTTTTTTTCGAAACTTCGTGTTTGTTTTTATGAACTTGTTTTACTGGAATTAATTTGTTTGCATTTAGCATTTAAAAGATGCCTGGAACAAAACAAGTTTTCTTTCATTCTTCATCCGCTTTAGGTATGATTATTTCGAATTCGAGTTATTAGACTAGTTTAAAAATCTGTAGTAGATTGCAGATATTGTTTTCTGAAGTACAAGTGAAATTAAAGTTAGAAAAATAAGGCATTATACATTATTTCATCTTTTGTTAAATTAAATTATTTGAACGTTTATTTGTCTATTATTCTATTTTTCTTGATATATTTCAAATGTTGAGCTAAATTTATTGTTCTAAATAATATTATTAAGTAATGATATTACAATGTAATACAAACAAATTTTTAAATTATAACTCTAGATTATGCGTACATAAAATTTCGTAAAATATCAGTTTTGCTAAAATAAATGTTAAGTATTTTACAGACCCAATCCTGTAAATTTAATTGTCCAAAATTCTATGTTGCCATTTAAATTTCTAAATTAAAAAATCTACGTTTGTATCATTTTGTGATAGAATTAATTAAATTGTAGGTAATGCATTTTATTACATTTATTGTCAATATTGCAATTCATCATTGTTACTACCGTCAGGAAATTGTATAATGCCACATAAGCGAGACTTCTGTTTCAATCTTCTACAGTGAGACCTTTATCTGTATTTATTGTTAACTGTAGCATTGTAAACTGATTTCCTACCTGACAGAAGTTATGAATAACATGGAAAACGTTACTCTATTTTTAATTTTTAAATATATTTGTATTAAAATGGTTTCGATAAGTTAATTCTATACACAAACCAACACAACTAAACAAATTATTTTATCAGCTTTATCTTTTTGCAACTTAATGAAAGGGGAATTTTCGTTCTATATTTAATATTCAGGAATTTTTCACAATATAATATACATCTATTAAATCTGTGCATCACATTAGTGCAAGTTATTCATTTTCTTAAAATGTAAAAAACGTATTAATTAATCATTAAATATAAAGATTATGAAGCATGTTTCAAACAGGCTGCTGATAAAGAATTCTAGCCAGACATAGAGACAGTGGTTTATAAAATGCTGTTTCCACAACATGTATAACTTTAAGATTATTACACCTACTATGCAAGATGGATGTAACATATAAATCAATAACATGATTACTATATATATATATGGCATAAACTGCTACATGCCTATATATCTAACATGTATCTTTAATATAATGTAATGTATAGTTTTAGCAATCCTAACGTCGGACATGTTATGACAGTCAACAGGAATTAATACACAAAGGATTGACTCGTGGTTTAATCAATACGCTCTTTATCACATAAAATGGTTTACTTTTCTATTACAAAACTATGTGTACATTTCTATCTACATTTGAGACTTCTATTATTCCTTTTCAAATAAATATATGAATTGTTTTTCTGTCAGTTACACCATTAAATAAAAGTTAGTAACCTGCATATATTTTTAATGTATATCAACAGTTTTTATTAAGTATAGAATGCATCATTATTTTTGTGCTGTTTTCGCGATAATTATTTGTTTACAGGTATTTAAAAGTGGTCCTGGACTTCTCAATTTACTAATTTAAATCTAGTTTTTAAACCTGTAACCATTTTTTTGAAATGTATTATTTTTGGCAGATTACGCACATTCTTGTTAATTAATTCTCAAACAAAAGAGTTTACAGACTATAAGTAAACAATTCTTATGTAGTATCACAGTCCCATATCCAATATTTTCCCCAGAGCATTCCTGTCTATAGAGATATGGCGCAATTATTATCTAATAATTGAAATATAGGTTGTATTTTGTCGTATTTAAAATATACTTAGTATTTATTATTTTAGTAGTATACATAATAATATATTAAGTTCGATGCTTCATTTTATTAGTCGCCGGGAACTATTACAATTATAAACACCTAATTTGGCGCTCAGGTACAACTTTTTATAGAGCTATAAAGTATATTCAGCATTATTTGACATTTCTTAGTGGTTTTTAATGATGGCTGAAAAAAAATCTTCCTGTTTTACCTACATGTCAAAATGATACGCATAAAGATAAGTAATTTGGACACAATTTATCCGAATACGGAAAAAAGTTAGCTTTTTAAAATCTGATTGCATTTTATCATCTTTCCAAAAACGTATATTATAAAAACTATATTTCAATAGTTAATAAAACAAAATGATTAATGACTTCTATACTGTAGTTGTGGGTTGGAAATGAAAATGTTTGGATTTTTTTTCTTCTTTCCCTTCTAGAATCTTATTGGTCAGCATACTACATTCTAATTGGATGAATGTCATACAGCGCGTGATAGCGTCATTTCACTTTACACTAACGCATAGCATACACAGTCGTGCCTCGTTTAGTTATTACTCCCATTGATGTCTTTGGTCCTGTTCTACGCTAGATGGCCTGATCAGCCAGGAGAACTCGGACCTACGGGACCGTGTCACGGATCTCGAGAAGAAGGTGTCCGAGCAGACCGACGAGATCGCCTGCCTCAAGAGCGCCATGGCCGACTGTCTTCGCCGGCTGCACGGCCTCGAATCGAGCAAAGGTATGAAGCAGCGCAGCGCTGATAGGCTGATGTCGCCCAGCCCATTGGCCAATCACAACTGTGCTGGGCCCAACTCGTCGCCGGTTGGATCGCCAAGTAAGTGACCGTGTGCCACTGTATTGCTAAGCAACCGCCAGTGACTCTGTAGCTCTAGTTCAATGAACAAGCGTTGATTGTTTTGTTTAAAAGAATAGGCATTAGTGCTTTTATAGGTTAAGCCAAGGCTATTAACACAGAAAAAGATTACAGTAAATTTCGATTCATGTGAATATATTTATTCTCCGAAAAGATTTAGAAATATTTTTTGGTATGTAATTAAAAAACATATTAAAACGTTGAATTCATTACAAGATTTAATTGTTTGTATTGCCTAAATAGAAAAATGTTGAAAAACGTATTGTATTACTATATTGTTTAATACATTTTATTTGTAATTGCATACTAAAAACAATATTATCATTCTCCATCATGATTGGGTAATGGAAAAACTATTTTTAAACACTTTTATAAGCATGAATCGTGTGTAATTTTTGTATACGGAACATAATTTCATTCGTACTATTTTAGTATATAGGCTACCTATACTTACTATCCAGAATTCAACTTTACAGTATCTTTATTTATCTGGATATAGCCATAGGGCCTAATTCAATTTAGGACTCTATAGTATATGAAATGTAGCGGATTTAATTATCGGTTGATTAAAGTTTCCATTTTTTAATGATAATAATTAGAGGTATATTAAATGACAATAATGAAAGGTAAAAATTAAAAAATAAGCTTTTATTAAAAAAAAATTTTTATTTTTCGCTTAGAATAAAACTATTTCTTTCTTGTTGCTTCAGTTTTTTTAACATTGAATTAAAAAACGGATCATACTATGATTTTATTTTTTACAACACAAATGACGCTATCCGCTAAACTGAGCGAAATTATGATACTCCAATACCTAAGTCGGAGATCACAATTTATCAGCACATCAGTTCAACACAAGTCAATAAATATAATCCATGTGAGCCGACTACAATTCGTAATCTGCATAATATAGTTCAGGTACAGGCTATGATGCATTACTAGAGCCGCCAACTGTTATACAATTTGAGTTTTAAATGTAGAATGTCGGCATTACTTAAAATCGATATATTCACTAACTTTATTGATTAATTGGTCTTCTAGTCGTCTGTTTACAAAATACACATTTTAAAACTAGAAATTAAATTATTCAACAGAATTCTCTTGTTATATTGAGCCTTCCAATTACGAAGTCTTTTGTGTCACAACATATAAGTAGTAATAACGCATAACAGAGAATGTTGCGCATATGTCAGGAATCGGTGGATTTTCATGTCTTTTTTCCGTGTCCATCGTATGTTTTATTCAGAGGTTTTTTTCTGTTAAAAGAGGTATAAACAAACAAATGTTCGCGGAAATTATTTAATCATGTTTTATAACACTGTGGAGCCGAATCGATGACAATAAATAATCAATTATACTCCTGCCTCTATGTTTCAGACGATCCTGCCGGATTTTCCTGCATGTTTTAGTTAACTATTTGAGAAATATTTTCTGTTTTAAATGAGGCTAAATGCCTTATAATAATCTGTATTAATTATTCTTTTTTTTTAAAACAATGTTTCAAAGCCACCTAATTGTCCTAATTGTGATTAAAGTTGAACGTATAAAAGTTAATATTTCTCATTTTTCGTTTTTGGTTGTTGTTGTTGTTATATTGTTTGACTCATTGTTTTTGGGCACAATTGTTTGGAGTTGATAATACTAGTATGTTTCAAATTTTACTCTGATATTTATTTACTGTAGTTATATTATATTTATATTATTTATAACGTCCTATTCACTTAAGCAAATAGATAAAATACCTACCAAAAGAATAATAGCTGCAATCTTTCGTTTTAGGAACGTAATGTCAAATTAAAATGTCTGTAGTGTAAAGCTGACATTAAGTAGAACGGCGCCTCGTGGTACGATTTCCAAAATGGGGTTATTTATTTGTTTACCTTTTTTATATAACTGATAAATATTAATTAATGCAAACAATTGTATATTACTGTATTCTATAACTATTTGTATGGTTCTATGACTTTCTTTTATAACACTTCTAAACTTAGATATAGGGCCTATCAAGTTTTGAATCCCGGGACGTGAGGTGGCGCTTTAATTTTTATAGTTTCGGTTTTACACTTGACATACATTTTCAGTTGATTTTATGTATTTAACACGAAACATTACCATCATAATATTATCATTCACTAGCTGTCTGATCTTTACCAACTGCAATATATCATCATATTGTCTATCCTGCGTTTGTCGATATGTATAGACTTGTATTATTATATTATACTAGTTGACGTTACCTTCCAGTGGTGCATTACATATATTCTGCCACTGTTGAACCTATTATGCGTATTTATATTTCTCTTTCTCCTGCACTTGATTGCACGTATTATGTTGTTCCTATTTTTATTCCCATCTTTGTACCATGAGGTTACAATTAGTGATTTCGTTTTACTTTTCGACCACGTTATTATTCGGTTGTTGAAGCACTCCCCCCCACCCCCTCCTCTGCCCCCCTCTCTCTTACTATGCATGTAGGTAGTCTTTATATACATAGTTAAAGGCATTTGTGTTTTTCTGACTGTACCTATATACTGAATTTTGTTCTTCAGTGCTTTTATTAACTTATACTAACAAAAGACACACCATAATTACCTTCTCAATTGATATAAGAATAATATTTTCCAGCTGTTTAAAATATATTTTGTAAATTATTTTATTTTTTATTGATTAACGATGATATTATATAATCGATTATTTCGGTGTTACCAAAATTACTAATCGATAGTATTCTTTTATAACCACCACTCCGAGATTGCTAAAAGATCTTACACATCTGCCCGCAATTAATCAGTTTTGGGTTATTCAAAAATATATTAAATTGTATCCTGGACAATTATTGATATAAAAAGTTTCACACGTGTTCAGCCTTTAATAATGTTAGTTACTCTAAAATGTTGAACAAATTATATTTCCGTTATTTTTCATCGGTTTGTTGGCGAATAATATCTAAAAATATTGATCTATTAATTGCTTAATTTTTAGAAACTATTACCAACAACCAATTAAACAAACGCCTGGATATTTTTAAACGAAAGTTTGTGTATTCTGCGTTTAGAATTCAATCCATGCGCCGGTTGGTATATGAGAACATTATTCAAATTATATTAATATTTTGAAACTAGCAGAAATTAATAATTTTATATTAAAAAGCAATTATCATTAGCGCGCTATCCAAAATTATTAATTTCGTCTAGCTGTGATTTGATATTTGTAAAAGCCTTATTCAAAAAAGGTTTGATTGTCTGTTCACATTCGAATCATATTTTTACTAATAATAATAGGTTTATAGATAGTTAATGCCAATTTTAGTATAAATGAGCATATGTGAAACACAAGATTTGCTACGTAGTAAGTTGCCCAGTCATATGCACAAAAGTTCAACTACTCTGTGACTAATTTTGACTATACATTGTATAGCTGTATGCAGAAAGTCGTTATACGTAGCAAATGGACTTAATCCAACTTCGCTTTCATAAAGCAAGGAGTAGAGGTGTCTATCTAGGGGCCTTTTGTTACAGGTTGTGAGTATATGCATACAATATGGACACAGGAAGTTTTGTCTACGATAGATTTGGATATGAATGTGTTGGCTCAGCTAGAAATAAATAGGAACGGAAGCTGAGAGATCATTTCAATTTAAACTGTTATGTTATTTAAAACTGTTAAATTGTTATGACATTTTAAACATTTAAAGTATAATTTAACGATTCAAACCGTTTCACCAACCTCAAAAAATCGTTCATAGCATTTGCACCAAGCGTGTACATCACTTGTATCTATTGTTTAAAATGTTTTATTATAACGGTCTCTTAAGTGCTGTTGTTAAAATTAGTTTAATGTTAAATAAACAAGCTTGCTAAATTTGAGCAGAAATAATCGTCAGAAAATATGTCAACTTGAAAACAGTTCTCACATTACCAATAAAACTGCTCTCTGCGTGGGTTAAAAATTCGGCCAGTGACTTTTTTTGGCCAGGTATTTATTGTTTCATACATATACTGTGAACTTGATAGACTACATGGAAAGTTACTTAATACGATTGTAAGCTGCCAACACTTGTCAGTATTCCAAAACACGCCTGTCTTACTCCCCCCCGCACACGACAGCATTCCAAGCCGGCTCAAGCGCTACCAAAGCCAATCAGAACACGCCACGTCGCCCGGCGGCCACCTCCAGCCGCCCACGCACCGCCGGCAGCACCGGAGACGGCGGCGGCGTCCTCAGCTCCCCGGTCAGCCCCTCCATCGGCCACATGACCCGCAAGTCACCCATGCTCTCGGCGGCGGCGGCGAGTCCTCGCGGGGCCCGATCCACTGGTGGCGGCCACAAGTCGGGCTCCTCGGCGTCGGCGGGGGTGGACGGCAAGTACGTGCTGGAGGAGTGGTGGGGCGGCGGCGGTGGGATGGGTGGCGGTAGCCACGTGCCTCGGTCGGCTAGTCTGAGTCGTGTAGAGGCGGCGGCATCGATGCCCCACATTCCCGCCTGGAAGCCGGGGGGGATGGCGATTGTGAGTGTGCCACCATTGCCGGCGCATACGGCGGCGCCGAAGCGTGGCGACATGAGCAATTCGATCTACTTCCTGGATAACACGCAAGTTGGAGCGCTCAGCGGGTCAAGGTTGCCTTCTCCACCTCTCTCTCTCTCTCTCTGTCACACACTCCCTAGGCCGGTTGTGGGACCCCCTGCGCACACAGAGCGGCGGTTGCGGCTTTTGTTTTGGTTCTTTTGTTTTTGGTTTGAAACTCCCCCCCCCTCCCCCCCTCATTTGATTTGAAGCTCCAATTGGCATTGAGTTTATGGATTATTGATTATTTATTTTAAACCGGATTGTGGAGCATTTACACTATATTATGAAGTTTGACATCTTAGCAGCTGTAACTTTCGTCGGTATTTGCTTGGCTTTTCACTACACGGAAACGATTCATTAAATGCAAATGTAAATAATCATATTGTTCCCAAATTCGTTTTCTATTCTAGCTATTCCTTCATTGTGCCTTTCTCCCCTTTCTTCTCTACGATATTTAGATTTATTTGTTCCACCTCTTATATATCCGTTCCATTTTTTTCAAATTTTTTCATTTACACAACTTACCTTCTCAATTTTTTATGTGGTATATATTTTTTCATATTATTTTATGGTGTCATTATTCCCTCAATATGTCCCCCATCCCCTATTAGGAGTGTATCCATGAGCAATCTCAGCTTTTTGAATCGTCAAAAAAGGTTTGCTTGAGACCGACTCAACAGGACATGCTAGTCACAACTGTTTTATTTTGATTAACTATCACTCCATCTATGCCTCTTTACTTCCTGTTACAGTATATATCGTTCCCGTAAGCTGGGACCAATTAATGCAAATCTGTGCATTCGGCATAGTAGCTCTCTTTAATTCTGCACATTTTATGATAAACGGTTCACATAGATGACTTATTTAAAATTCGCACATTGCCGGTTGTTTTGTTGTTATTCACGTTTGTTAGTTTTATGCCTTGGTGGTGTTTAAATTGATGTATTTCATAATTATACATCTTTTATTTATTATAGGAATCAATGTTATTATTATTTGTTAATATATAGTAACTATTTCATTAACGTGTTGCACTTTATCACATGAAAAAGTAACTGTTTTTTTAAACTTATCCGTACGTGTAATGGTAAGTATGGTGTTAACCTTTTGTGTAGTTTTCTATATTTTTTTCACAACAACATTATTTTAACATGAACTTATACCGATAAGCTATTTACTATTAAATGTAAACTGTTTTTTGTTTTCATTTTTAGTGTCAAGGATGCGGTCTTTATTAAAGGTAAGACATTTTGAGTTCTTTATGCACAGTAAAGTTGTATCACAGACTGGAATATAATATTAATTAATCGTTTATTGTGTTTCGTGTCGCCAATAGGTTAGCGCTCAGCCATTAGCCACGTTTATTGAGTATAGAGCAACTTCTATTTGATTGCTCTCATTTTCGTGACTGCTTGTTTGTCGCAAGATCAAAGAACCCAGTAATAATATTATTCTGAATTATGATACTTTAGCATTGTTGGCAATTAAATATATACCGTCACATTCATTTGTATGCCTTGTGGTTGTGGGTAATCACTCTAATTTTCTTGGTTTTTTTATAGTTTAAATATTTAATGTTTAAAATAAGGTTGTAAACTGGGTTAAAAGACTACTGTTTTCAACAACAAAACTGGAGTTATGACATTTTGCGAGAAGTTTCAATGCATATTACGAATAAAAAAAGGAAGTAAGCGCAGAACCTATATAAAATTAGATGTGCTCTTGGAGTTAATCTTGTATGATTATTTAACATTATATTCTCAGCTGAATACAACATTTATTAGAAATTTAAATTCATTGTTTTGGCGAAAGCAGTTGGTATGTAGGCCTACTTAATGCAGTGTAACTGGTGTCTTAAGCTATGCCCCCTCTCCCTCCCGGAGTACATTTCAATGTAGTGCAGGCATTCCTTCGTCATAGGCAGTGGCTTGTTTGTTGATGACAGAAAGCAAGGGATTTTATTAATATCAAATAAAACATTTATTTTCGTCTGATAGGTATTTAAGCTGCGGGGACATTTATGAAAACAATTAGTATGCATTGCATTGCATAGTCAAGACTCATTGGCATTACTAGCAGTGATTAGTCAAGAATCTGTGTTTTTTTAAATATTTTAAACACAATTAGTTAAATATTTGTTTCTTCTCACTTACCATTGAAGCAACAGGGTAATAAAATTAATACCTTAAAAACCCTCAAATTTATTTTCTTCTTGTCAATGGCCGACGAAATGCCATATTAGTTATGGGCCCATCTATCCCAACTATACGGTGTTAGCCACTAGGTTCCACATAACTTGTAGCCTCACTCAATGGTGTACTCCTCCACTGTGCTCTGTCACACTTGCAGACGACGGCATCCTGAGAACCTACCTCAGGGGTCGGGCCATCAACATGTACGTGCCAACCGATGTCCAGGAGAACTACAATGTCAAACAGGGCGCCGACTCGCCGGCTGAGAAGCTCAAGCTGGAGTGGGTGTATCCTTTTTTGACATCCAATTATTGTTATGCGATTGTATTGATTGATTTTTAAAATCGATAAGGAGTAGTTTAAACTTGAATGTTGAGTAAATTTTGGAAATTGCATTTGAATATAGTTAACTATTCAGGCGAAATACTTTTCTGTGATAATCATTGTTTTGAAGTTGTCGTTTATAGCTATTAAGATTTTTGTTAATAACATTTGAAACTAATAGCGATCTTTAATATTATTAGAATAGATAGAAACATGTTTTGACTTGTTGACCTTTACAATAATTAGTAAAAAATATTTTTAATTTACTAAATTAATGCCTCTTGCTCGTGACATTCTCTCACATAACACATCCCAAGTATTGTTTAACAATGCCGACACTCACTGAGTTATTTCTAAATGCATATTTAAGGTTAAGTTTGTTTCAATGGAATTTATTCTCTCTGAAAAATGGTTGCAATTGGGACTGAACAGTATATTTACGTCAAATAGTAATCATTGCCAGAATAAAGGGCGCTAACCCGCTCGCTTCCCTTTAGTCATTTCCCTCTGACTTTGTCAAAATACGTTCATTCCCCCTTGTAAGTACTTTTTACTAACCGAGAGCGGGAGAACATACTAGACTGACATGGTTCTAGGTGAACCAGGGGTGACCGTCCATAGTTTTAGTATATACTTGCAATCAATGACTCCTTTGGCAGAGCAGGAGAATATTGTGCCATATAGCATAATTTATAGTGACTAACCTGTCGCCTTACGTATCCACGTACATAACTCACTGTACGTGCGGTAGTATTTCTCAGCAGTAGTATGTAACGGGTGCATATCGGTTGCGTGGCAGTGACTGAGTCAGACTTTTTGGGAGAATGTTGAGCTTGTCTGTCGAGTCGGAGTGGTGACTGCTATATTGTGAAGGAGGGAGGGGGGGGAGGGACTGAATCACAACTGTGCTGCACAACACCCTACTGCATAGGTACACTCTTTTGTTCCATTGCCTGCCTGACTCGAATGGAGTCAGTATATTATGGCTCTTCTGTTGTATGTGAATCAATAGCTCTGTAATTGACTCAGTGAAGTATATTTTTGTATAATATGTCATTTGTAGTGTCTGTGCTTTTCAATTGTGTTTGATTATTTTTATTATGTGGTTGTAACATTTATGGGGAATATTATTTAAAAAAATAGTGGATTATAGTGTAATGGGCCTTTTCTCAGTCATGGTGTGCTTCAAAAGTTTGAAAGGTTTTGTGTAGTGCTTGTATCAACTGGTATAAGTATACCTGTCTCGATTCGACTAAAGTTTGCTGTATTATTTAATTGTTTTATATGTTGTTGCACTATTAATAGTTTTGTTTACGATTACATTATTAATGCCGATTAATTTTATCGTTGTTCCCTGCCTATTTGTGTAAAAATAATGTATTCAGGTCTGTGTAACACATAGATTGACTTGTTTGCTTATTAATCTGCACGAATATCTCCAGTGTAATGTGTAATATTCTTTATCGTTGAGTTACTGATTGATTAACATAGCATAATCTGAAATCAGTCAATGAGTCAGCTTTCGTCAGTTATGGTTTCGTTAGGATCCTACATGGAATTTTTGAAGAAGTCTACCTGCATTATTTGATATAAGATATTGTGAATATTTTACAATTAAATTGTATTAGATTCATATTAGTGCTTACTATAGGTTGTCATCTTTAAATAGTAATTAGACATTCAGATTGACATTTGTCACGCCCCATAAACTTATTTCTACTCCGTTATGAGCAACAGTGATTACAAGAAGTGTGTGAAAGTACTGAACTAATTGCAGTCAAAGTGGTACTTAACCCGTTTCTGAACCACTTTTATTGTTATCAATAAGTTTACTTCTGTGTTTTTCATTTTGCTTTGTGCTTCTTCATTTGTAGATACTATTGTCCCGTCCGTTTCACTTTACTTTCTATTAATATTAGTGCACAATTAATCACGCGTTCTTAGTAGCTATTTAGTAACAGAAAATGTAGAGCTTATTGGTTCTGTTTATAAATTTAATCAAATATGTTTAGCATCTTTTAATTTATATGTGACGTTTTTATTTACTTTGATAAAATGTTACCTACTTAATAATTAGTTTTTTAATAAATAAAAATTATGTGCGTTAACAAAAATGTTTGTATTGATTACAAAATAAACCTTGTCTATATATATAAATCGTTATTGGTAATTTACTTAAGGTTACCCCGAATAAGGTTCTATTATTTCGGAATATAAAGTTCTTATTTTGTTTTCAATCATCAATTATTTTATTTCAATTCACTTTCTATTAATAATCTATTTTTATTTTTTGTAATCTAGCTTATAGAGATGTCATTAGTAAGTTTAAGTGTTTCGAATAGTGATATTATAATTAACTAATGATCGTTGGAGTGTTAAAAATCGGACACAAATTTTACAGACAATTGAAATAATATCGAAGAAGTTACAGCTGCATTTAAATTCATTAATTTTTTTGTGCTATATAACAATATTATTCCTTTTTGTTAATACAGTTCAAAAATAGTTTGAAACTATTTGATTACATTTCATTTTCATGTATTTATTTGTGAACTCAAACTATATGTTATAACAATACAACGATACGAATGAGATTGGACCTTACGAGATCCACCTCATGTATATATAGTATTCCATACTCTGAATGTCTGTACTAGAAGAAATAAGCCTGTATTTGTAGCCTACCTGTAACGTTCTCGATTCCTTGACTCGGTCAATCTCCCCGCACACACTCTGCCGCCTGCCTTGGATCCACCGCCGATCGATCAGATACGGCTATCGTGGTCGCGACTGTCGCAACAACGTCCACTTTCTGCCAACCGGAGAGGTCGTATACTTCGTGGCCTCCGTCGTCATTCTCTACAACATCGAAGAGCAGAGTTAGCGACACTATCTTGGGCATAATGATGACGTCAAATGGTGTGTGTTTACCGGGGGGGTGGGGATGAGTCATGCTTCATGGTCCAGAAATCTCCCTTCCCATACTACTTACATGTTGTGATCAAGGCAGAATAGTACCAGCTTTAGAATATAAAATTCTCTATAATTTTTTGTTGAATTTCTCGACGAAATATGCTACAAGTAGGAAAATCATTATCAAACTTCTTTATATAATTATCTTCAGTACAATGCATGGACAGTTCTATAAATATGACATCAGCGATAATGACGTCACGTCAACCTTAAAATGAATGACTCATTGTAGATGTTAACTTCCGGTGTTTTGAGTTATTATGATTCTGTTTTTAGGGTAGCTGATGGATTATATTGTATAAGTGTTAAGTGTTATTTAGTATGTGTACAAGGAAAATATGTGCTCCTTGTTTTTATGCAGATGAAATTATTGAATAGTCTGTTGTTGATATGTAGTTAATAATATGATTAATATTCGGATATGTTGTCGTACACTTCCGCTGCTGATTGTGATAAGTAGTTCTGTCCTAGTATAGTGTGCTATGACAGATAAATTCATTTTTGTTCCGTAATTTAGATAATTATAACCTCATGTGGTGTATAAGTACAAATCATTAGTGTTCAGTGATTTCGTAGTAAAATTAACTATTCCGGTAATATAGTGGAGTATGTAGTGTGAAATAATTGCGTGGGCAGATTTAACAGTTCAATTCATCACTTAAGAAAATAGAACTTAAATAATTCTTGGTTTGAAGAGCTCTTATAACTAATCTTTGACAAGCACTTTCGATGATTGTTGGTAAATCAAGTACTCGACTTGTATTGTTATTTAGCGTCGAGTTCTCTAATATTGTATGTTATATGACATTCATAACCGTTTATAGGAATTCACTTTCCGGCGTCGAAATGAGTTGCTGATGACAATGACTGTTCTGTTCATTATATTATATGAACGTTTTCAGAGCACACATTAAATTAACATTTTCTCTTATTTTTATCCTTCACAATCCTTAAGTGGTACTCCTTGGGAGGGGTGAATACTCCCCCCCCGCCTCCTAGAAATTTTCCTTCTCTGTGTTCGAATGAGCTGACATTTGGTACACGTACACCTTGTCTTCCAAATAAAAAATATTATATTATTAAAAAATAATTTTCTTTATCGATTTTTTGATGATAAACGTCATAAAAGCTAACTTTTTAAAAAAAGAATGAAAATAAATGTATGATCCCTAAATTTGTAAAAATTTTGTTTGTAGCTGAAACAGGCGATGGAATTAGAAAAAAATATTATTTTCTGTTATTAGTGATCACATTATAATGATCACAAGAAACTGCAGTCGAATTCAGCTTACGTCTTATATGTTACGTTTCATCAACGAATAGTGTTTTTTTACATTATAGACAGTAACCTTTTAAATTTACTACGATATTTTTAATGTATTTCTCCAAAGATAATTGAAATTCTAACAATTTATTTAATTCTTTAAATGACAGCTTTATAGCCCACATTTAATAAAAGCAATGCTCAGTCTATAAGATTATTGGATTATAATTGTACGATATTTCTTGCGGCGTTTTGTTATAAAATATGTATAGCTATTTTGCATGTTCCCTGGAAAACATCATGATTTAATATACATTTTGTCAATAAATCTGATTATGGAAATTTTTTTAATTGTTAAAAAGTATACATTGTTTTACTGTTCTTTAATATTGCTAAATATTGAAATCTTTTTTCGGCATAATTACAACCTTTTGATTGATTTATACATTATAATAGTCCCTTTAACCACTTAAACGCTTTAAAATTTTGCCAAAACCTGACTTGAGGTTTTAATTATTGAAGTATATAGCCGCGTTGAATCATCAAGTCAAAATAAACCACTCGAACTATAGAAGATGTGTAAATCTAAAATAATTCTGACGCGTCACTATACTACAGCTATGACAGAGCAAACAATCTTAATTAAATCTATTCTGCATAATATACAATACACCACACAAATGATTGCGGTGAGTAAATCAACGCCCCTAATGTAGAATCCGCCCATAACTGTATACAGTATATAATTGTACACACGGATAGCATGTGCTAATGGTATTAAACCTTTTCATAAAATGACTGCAACTCTGCCAATATAATGTTGCGCTTCTCACGTCCCCGTCCATCATAACTTTCCAGTTTGGCCATCCATCCTGATCGTATCACCATAGCAACCGGACAAGTAGCCGGACACGATCGTAACCAGGGGAAGGTGAGTCACGGTCGTTGTTGTTGGAGATTATATGGCGTCTATAGAGGATTGATTAAACTATGTTTATTGTGGTATTATTCTTACTTATTAAATAATTATTTACCCTACAATTAGACCCATTAAACGTGATCGATAATATTATCATGACACTACTTTTCCCATACTACTACTACTATAACACTACGTTTGCCGTGTAGTTGATCTTCCTTTGACCTATTTTTTATTTATTTTTACTATGCATGTAATTTTTATGGCTGTATACAGCACACCTCAACACGGCTAAAACACAGATTGGACACTGAAAAGGCGCGTGCTATGTGGGTAAGCAGTCCCCAACCCCCCTCTCACATTGGATAACTAAAATGATTATAGGGTGTGTTTTAATATACTAATCCAAAATATGCTTCTGCGAGGTTTTTCTTGGAGCCTGCAGTGTTCCCCTTTTTTAACCCTGTGTGGGTCATCTCTATGCTGCTGCTTGTGTAATGAACCTATGTATAATTATCCTCCTTCTAGCTCTGCATTCATTCCACTGAAGGTTGCGCTGTCACCGGCTAATGAGTGCATCCTTATTGATTTATTGATTGATGCACATAATAGGGCTTAAAAAGTACAAGGTTGTTTCGAGAAATAATTGTTGTGGAGTATTATAGTGGCCGTTTAAATTATGAAATTAAGTGTTGAATTTGGCTTCCAATTATTATTCGTTGTGTATCGGCATACCGTAGAATCACACTCTCTCCTAAATGTGAAGCTTCCTAAAATTGCTTAATTGGCCTTTCGCACGCGTACATTATACGTATCCATAGTTCCATACACGATCCGCACAAGATAGTTCTTATATTGATCATAATTAAGTTCATCTCAAGTTTAGTCTCATTTATTATACGGTCTTTCAGAAATAGAAGCCCTATCATTTTTTTTGTATATCATCCTTCTGTAACGTGAAGCACCTTTTTCATTTATTAAAACTTGCTTTCTATATACCATAATAACAATGTTTCTAATGCTTTGATTAAACTGAAACTAAACACAGTATTCTTCAAAATAACAGGGGGAGCGCCGGCTATTTGCAAAGGTGGGAGGGCACAATTTGGTGTGGAGGCGTATTTGTGCATTTTATAAAAGGTGCTAAAATGCATTAAACACGTTTTGTCAAAGAGAGGGGGATATGTGCTCGGTATACCCCCCCTTCGGATGCTCCAGTGACTAACATTTTCGACTTTATGCCTTATTATTTTAATATGTAACGCTGCATTTTTTTACGAATTAACTAGAAGTTGTTGTATACGAATCTTTTTGTATTTTATGTTAAAATATGAATTAGCGTATTGGGCTGATAATTAAGTTCGCGTACTATAATACAGTTTCATGCTAATGTATAAACACCATATATGTTACTTTTTTAGATTCACAACCTTATATATAGCCTAGTCGTGTGTTTGTTGATAAATATTGACTTTTTGAATTACAAATTATTTGCTATATCTGAACATCTCCGCCAATTTTGGAAGGTGCTCGATGTGACGTTTGGTAAATTAATCAGAATTAAATTATAGGCAATCTCACATCAACATCCTCTTAGCCATTAGCAAGGCTGCGGACGAGATTTCAGTCAGCCAGGGCAATTGTACTGTTTATCTTTCCTCCTATTTTCTCTGTCTCTCACACCAAAATCTTCATATCTTCTGCTCATTCTGCTCTTCTTACTGTTGATGGATACGCTCAATGAATGAATAAGCATGTCACAGATTTCAGGCATAATAAACTTCAAATTTAAAAGTGCAAGTGATAGATAGTATTACTGAATAGACAATGAGACCAGAATAAGACTTTGTTTTTTTTTGAAAAAGTGGATTCTTACTATCTTTTGTGTGTCATTGAATTGGAATCTTTAGTTGAAAAATACTCAATTTGTATAGATTTGAGTTTGGTATTATACTCGTTTAATGACGCTAAATGACGTTTAATGAATCTAAATGACGTTTAATGACGCTAAATGATGTTTAATGACGCTAAATGACGTTTGAATACACTAAATAACGTTTAATGACGCTAAATCGAACTAATTTATTCTATTTCATGTGTCTCTCTTGTTTCTCCCGTCTGTCTTTGCTCTCAGTCCTCTTTTAGCAGCATCTCCCCTCATCGTTATTCCTCATTATTGAATGGAGCTAATGTACACACAGCACTATTAACAGACACGTTGCCTGTAAAAAAGCATTATGCCAGCAAGTGTTGTCAATATTCCATGGTTGGCGATGTTTCATTCATTCTCTGTCCAATATAAAATCTGTACTTTTTTACGTATTGATCGTAATACAGAAAATTCAACTTTTGGGATTATTTTAGTATGTATGATGCTATCGACTTATTTCATCAATAATAATGTGCTGCCGTGTTAGTAGTTGCCTTTCATTCCCCTCCCTCCCTCCCTCCCTCCCCTTCTCTCTTTCTTTCTCTCAATCATCTCTGTTTCGCTAGTATTATAACTTTCATTATATATATTGTAAGTATACGAGTATAACCTTTCTAGTATACTGTAAAATTACTATTATAAATGTGCTGATGAAGAATGCGACACTTGAATCGGCAGTTTTGACATACTTTTTTGTTATATAATTGGGAATTGGGGTTTCTATAATGCATTATATTTATTTTGACAATGACCAAGTTATTTTGTAGTGTAACTGTAGTGGTAACTATGGCTATTTGAACTTGCCACTATTTCAACAAGTATTCTTTTTCCGACAGTCTCTATCTCTATCACTTTCCCCATTATTTTTCAGTCTCTATCTCTCTCCCACTCTTTCTCTATCATCTCTGTCTCTCTATCTCTTTCTCTCCCACCTTCCTCTCTCTATCTCTCTCTATCATCTTTACCAATCTCTCTCACTCAATTTCCCCACTCTCTTTTTCCGTCTCTCTTCCTCGCTCTATCTTGATATCAGTTTATTTTCTCAACCATTTTTTCTCTCTATTCTCTCACTCTCACTCTCTCTCTCTCTCTCTCCTACTCTCCCTATCTTCGCACTGCAGCCGCACGTTCGGGTCTGGAACTCGGTCAACCTGAACACGCTCCACGTTCTGGGCCTTGGCGAATTTGAGCGAGCGGTCTGCTGTCTCGCCTTCTCGCGCACCGTGGGTGTCCCCTTTTTTTGCTCTCACTTATAAACTCAATTGGAGATGTTATTTATCAATTATTATTATTGATTTGAAAGAGTCTACCTGCATACATTTAAAATTCAATTAATTTTTGACCAACGCATCAATCCATTATATTAATAAGCCATTATTCACTAAATAATTATATGCGTGGGCCTACTTATTTTAGTTTTAAATATGACCATATTTTATATTAATTTAGAGCGTATAATATATACATCATGTTATTAGTATTCTGCAACATATTACGGTATTTTATGCATCATTATGGAGTTCTTTAAGTTTCAACCCCCCCCCCCTGTGTGTTGTCGCTAGGATGGCGGTGACATGCTGTGCGCCGTGGACGACGCCAATGAACACGTCATCTCGGTCTGGGAGTGGCAGAAGGGTCACAAGATCACTGAAACCAAGGTAACCGACCGAAATCAGATGTCTATATTAGAATAATAGCTGCCGGTAGTTCGGTGGCTATCATTGTCGGTTACAAGGAGTTGATCAAAATATTGATCAAATAAAACTTTATAGAAGGTTGTTAATGGGGGATAAATCGATAATAAATCGATAGTAAACACATCGGAAATAAATTTTCTGATTAAACCAGCAGTTATTACCTCATTTCTGTTCCAATACTATTAGTATAAGTAGTATGGTAAACATACCTCCATCCCCCCTCACCCCCCCCCCCCCACCCTCATCTCACCCCCTCTAGAGCTCGACGGATCCCGTACTGGCGGCGGAGTTCCATCCGCTCGAGGGGAACGCTCTGGTGACCTGCGGGAAGGGGCATCTCGCCTTCTGGACCCTGGACGGGGTGCAGCTCAGCAAGAAGCAGGGCATCTTCGATGTGAGTTGTCTCCGTGTATCGTATTATGTAGCTTAGGTCCATTGCTTGTATATAGCTGGTATACTTTTATAATATAAGAAGTGAATAATTTAATATTTATATTAAATTGTATTTCTTAGTTGAAAATGATTTTCCTTGAAGAATATCATGGATTTTTGTTAGAATTTCTTTAGTAAACCTGAAAAAGTGATGGAATTATTTATCAAAAATAGGCAAACATGAAACGATTAGCTTGTTCATAGTAGTTTTGGGGTGCATCATTGCTATACCTTGGCATTGTGTATTTCCATTATCAACTAAATTGTTTTAATCACACAAGCAATTTTTATTACAGAATGTTAGTGTTACTTAACCAACTAAGATTTTTTATGAACAACTCTGTTTAAGGAAAATGACCTGTTTATTGCTATTTATCAATATAATTATACCATTTAAAAAAAATAGTTATTAACAAACTACGTTTTGGTACATTGTACAAAGATGACCAGCCAGCTTTTTATGTGCGTTTATCAACCGTTTAACTATGTATATCAAATTAAGAAAACATATTACGCACGTTTATATTATATCAATATATATATACTACTGACAAGATCGACAAAAGTTGAAAGCGCCGCATATAATTAGCATATGAATCTATAATATAATATGGTATAGGACCTTTTAATTTAATCTTACACAATGCATATATTATCATAAAAAACTGTTTGTGTTTTAAATTTAATAAGTATTATTTCAGGTTTGGTAACGCATTCTGAGAACCACAATGTTGAGAATGACGGAGTATTATAAGTTGGCTCTATATAGCCTCTATATTTCATAATTAAACAGCAGCAACCGTCGCATACGTGGCGGAGTCAACTTTTCCATTTTTTTGTGTTTCCGCCCCGCCGTGCGTATACATTGGTTTATAACTATATCGGCTATATTAAATCGCTTGCGCTTGTCATCTCCCAAACCCTCGTCGTATGTTGGATTGATGATTTTTTAATAAGTTACAATACATTGACATGGGTTTATAATAATCGATGTAATAATCGTTTATGATACCATGTGACGCTTCCTTCGATATTTTGAGCATATGACAGTAGGCGAACGAGAAGATGGTTCCCTTTAAAACGGTTTGCGAGATGACTGTATTGCCTATATAGCGAAATGTAAAAAAAAAGTTGTAAATTTATACAAAAAAGTAAATATTCTCAAACTCGCTGTATTTCGACGAAAAAGGAAATCTATGTCAAAATAAACCTCAATTAACAGAATGGATTATTATAATTTTTATCGGACTAAACTCTCACCCAAGATTATAGGCAGTCTTCACTGTGCTAAAGATCGGTTGAGGTAAATCCATAACTTTAGCGCGAACACAAATATATTGTGACTGATTTGCATATTATGATATCCCCGAAATGTCAACATTCCTGCAGATAGCATTACACTTGAAATGTGTTATATATAAATTACAATGTCACCTAATTGTTGGAATGTTCAATTTCATTGCTGATAATATAATATGTCAATCACATTTGGAATGTGTAGTTTTGTAATTGTTATATTGCGAATCCTCACGTATAGGTTTTATAAGATCAATTCGGAATAATCAATGCTTAATATTTTATTAATTAATTTATAAGATTATACTATGATGGTACTCAGAAATGGAGTATATGCAATTGAAAATAGGTTATAGGTACACTATAGATTATTGAAATTAAATATAACTATTATACGTTGCATAATAGATAAAGTCTGATACATGATATTGTGATATTTGCAATCCTTTGAACTGCCAAGATTGAAAGGAATAAGTGTCAACAAACATATATAGATATATATAATTACAACAGGCAGATATACAAATGAATTAATTAGATTCAATCTTATTTCACGATGCGTAACCAAATTTCGGTGTTCCTTTCCAACAAAATGATATCTGCATCAACTCGATTCTCACGCTATATCCAACTGAATGAGTTGGCAATCCCTCCTCGTACGTACGCCGCTTGGTATGTGTGTGTGCATGATGGCTGCCGCAATATAGTGAAGATACACAGAGATGGTAGGATGCGTATAATTCTCCACCAGCGGCCGCAAGATCACATACCACCTCGTGACATAAGCCTGTGATATAACAAACATGGTGATTACACTCGCAAGTGGGGTGGGGTGATGCTGCCGCGCCACAGAGACTGAGCTGTTGTTGCCAACTTTGTGTGACTTCGATTTTTTCATGGACTGAACAATCGATAACATATTTTAGTCAGGATCCTGTCTTCTATGGCTTTGATCAGCTTTATGTAGTTATTATGAAGGGTGATTCACAATATTTTTGTATCAACGTTTTTTGATATATTTTCTTCTTTTCGGTTTTTCTGCTTTTAATTTCTGATAGGATGGGAGAGGTCAGTGTTTATTATAGATTAAAACAAAATCTTTACTTATATAATATGGATTATTTACTCAGCTTTCGCGACTTTGACATATTTTAACAATAATTACAATTAATTACAAAAAAATCAAATTTACAATAATTTTACGAATTTTCATAAATCTAGTTTAAAACATCCCTGATATGTTTTCAGAGGCGTTATGTTTCAAATGAATGGTATGAGCTATGGTAACTATGTTAACTCTTATTGTACACATAACACATTAGAAGTCTACGAAGATATTGCAATAATAATAGGAACCTTACAGGTTTTCAATATATGATCACCATTTTCATTCTCAGTACACACATATATTTTCTTCGGCCACAATTAACGAGTGTCCATCGGCTTCACATTTCCTTAACTATTTTCAAACTGCAATAACATCCTTCCTTGCATTATATATTAGTTGATAAATCACCAATTATGCATCTATAATAATCTATTGTACAATATTTACTTAACTCTACAATCATCAAGGGATTGAGGGGTGACAAATTGACACCCCTGTGTTTATTTGTTGACAACTAACTGTATATATTTCTGAAATAATCGACGCAGTACCATGACTGAAATCGAGCTAAAAATAGCCTTTTGATACTTAGACTAAATCTTAGAGTTAGGGTAAGACTAAAGCTTGCATTTTTACTTACATTCATACTTTTTCTATAAGTTCATATTTTGTGGCACTTATACTGAAAACTGATTACCCACTTTCTCTCCCTAAACCCATCTGGTTAAATAATCTTCCAAAAGCGCCACGGTGTTCTGTGGGTTAAAACACAAAAATGATAGTGCCAAGGTTGCAAGGATTCCTTGAACAAACCTATATATTCCCTGTTTGTATAAGCTCACGTCACATAATAAAGTCACACAGAATAGTCATGTTTAATTAGCACAAGAAGAAAACTTCCCCGGCCATGGCAAGTCGTATCTCGTTTTAATTATGCGCCGATTTAACTATTCATTCGCCGTAGAATAAATCATATTCCCATAAATTGATTATATTGAGCTCCTCTACTTTGTCATTTATTAATTGCCTGTCACACGCAGTGCAGTGTAATATGATTCAAATTAATAAGTTGAATTCTCGAGTTATCCGAGTTTATATTTATATAGTATTTTTTAATTGATCGCTAGTAAACTGTATTTCTCAATTTTTACGACTTACGCTATTATTGAAAACAGATCCAACGGTTAAGTTATAACCGTTTGTTATTGCGCTATTGCTGTTTTAGCGATAAATGTTTCATAGATAAATATACTACGAATATGCCAGCATGAATACTTGGGAGATTATTCTAATAATTTGTTATGAACAGATTATAACTAAATTTAGCTTATAGTTATAAGCCGAAGAGCTAAATAGAATGTTATTCTTTTGTAAAACATATATATATATATATACCATAAGAAATGACTTTAGTCAATTTTAATAATTGTTGGAAATTGCGCCGAAAATGTATGCATATATGTAAATGTTATATATAGGCCCTACAGTAGAATTGGTTTGTTTAATATGTACTGTATAAGTTGATAGGAGGTGTATTATATGCCGTCCACTATTTAAATATTTATAATATCTACCAATTCTATTCTATATCTAATATAATTGTTTAGCACATCACTGACAAAAACGAAGATATATTTTAATTATTTATAAACATCACTTCATTGTGCTGTATTATAGTATATATTTAGTTAAATGATTGATCATGCCTGAGCGTATAACTAACTCTTCCCCCTCCCCCTCCCCCCCTCCGGCCGTCTTGCATGATGACCCGATTGTCCAGAAATTCGAGAAGCCCAAGTTCGTCCTGTGTCTGGCATTTGCTGAGAATGGAGACCTCATTACTGGAGACTCCACCGGAAATATCTTCATCTGGAAGAGAGGTAGCCTGCTCAATTGCACTCTATATCTCTGCGTCTTCTACTTCTTCTGCGTCGTTAGCCTTTATATTAATTAGAAGACTCTTATTTTTTGTCTTCGAAGTAATTGGCGAAAAACTAGTTTAAAATGTATTTTAAGAATTGTAAGCATTTATTTCTAGGTTGAGTCGGCCTGGGCTGTATTTCACGGTAAACTTAAATATAATTGAACATCTAAACTGATGTTTATTAAAACAAAACAAAAATGGTTCGCTTTGAACCTGTTTTATTTAGTCTCTCAAAGAAAATGTCAAAACAGCCGTTTGACCGTTATTAATTTGTCCTTATTTACTTCGTGATGGTAAATGTGGGACGAATTAGTCTTATTTATATAAATGACATGTGTAATAAAATAAATGATTAAAAACAACACAATATAAAATAAATCTGTTAGAATAAAAATTAATTTTGCTAAAATTATTAGATATTACGTTTTATGTAAAAGTTGAAATGTTTTAACATTATAGTCTACAACCGAGTATTTTATGCTGTTTTTCAGTATAGAATTTTGAATCTACTCATTTTTTTCACCACTTAAGTTTGTTAAATTTATAATTTCAGTTAGCATTATCAGAATAGACAACAGGATAACAATAAGAATAACAGCCATAGAAGAAGGTCAATATATTATCTATCGATTCTTCCGGAGGAATGCAATCTGTCTTAAAAAGATAATTAATCTCTAGTTCAAAAATTGAAAATATTAAAAATTTTATTTTGAAGTAAAACAAACTCCTAAACGTATTTAATAAATCTTTCCTCCATAATTAATTACGTCCATTATAAAACGTTTATATATTTTGAATAAAAAAATATTTAAAAGTCACTATTGCCCAATAAAATAATAATTATATTTAACACTTTTCCCTAGATCATGGCAAAACATGTAACTTTTGAGAGTTACCTATCTTTACAAACTAGATGATACATCTCTACAGCATCTTTGTCATAATTATTTTTTATTTTCATTATTAATTACATTCACACACTACTCGTCGTCCCGGCAACACAACAATAGGTGGCAACCGCATCACCCACGCCATGACAACGGCCCACGAGGGCGGCATCTTCTCGCTCTGCCTCAACAAGGACGGCAATCTGGTCTCAGGCGGGGGCAAGGACCGCAAGATCCTCCTCTGGGACTCCGCCTACAACCGAACCGGGCAGGAGGCCGAGCTCGACGTCCGATACGGTCCAGTGCGCACGCTGAGTCAGGGCCCGGGGGGCATGCTGCTCGTTGGCACCACCAAGAA
>JAUZND010013230.1:0-28185 GCA_034780555.1 Coelogynopora nodosa | reverse complement strand
CGGGCAATAGCAACGTTGGGAATTATATACAAAACGATCTAAAACAGTCGATATTAGGCAAAACTTGTCATGTTGTATGTAGATTTCTACGGCGATTCTGCCGTCGATCAAATCGGAGAAATTTCTTGATCTCTCGCATTCTTTGACGACCCATGGTCTTGTTGAATATAGGGCAACCATAGATTTTGGACCATGAAATGTTTCGAAGGGGTAGTTTCGTTGGTTCATGACACCTTGATTTCTATGTACTAGCAACGGGATCGGACACTCTAAATTCGCAAATACAGACGTCGTAAAGTTTTTCTGCACTTCTCTATCTAATACAGGTAAAAAGATAGATTTTCAGAGAGTTATATCTACGTGCTCTAATTCATTGATATAAACAATATATACATCAAAACGTGCACCGGAATGAGAGCTACCAGAATATGTAATTTGTATAAGGATAGCTTGAATAATAAAAAACTTTTCTCAATTGGACATTTGACATGTTTTAAACAAATTTAACTAGTATAAGATAGAATCGTCAATTGACGGGTTCGGCGCTTGTAGGTATATTATAATTCCAGCGCTTCTAGTGTTAAAGACGTAATAGTTTTTCTTAAATATATATAAAATATAATTAAAATAATTGTTGTAACATACATAATAAAAAGTAGCAGTTACAAATATGTAGCAGTGTAGTTCGGAGGTATTGCATTGTTTATTAAAATAATAAGTAAATAAACCAAATTGTTATAGACAACATTATATTAGAAATAATACTGAAAAATGAAAAAACTATTGTATCTGGCACTTATAAAGATTCTTAAGTAAATATAACTTACTTTAATGAAAAGTTGAAAAAAGTAATAACAATATGTAATTTCCGTTAACTACACCGAATACATTAAATACAATTGGAGACATAAACATATATTTTCACAAATACAATCAGAATATAAAACAAATGCTATCGGAATATAACACAAATGCAATCAGAATATAACATAAATGCAATCAGAATATCACACAAATACAATATCATCGAGATTATCATACAACACTAATATACACTTAATATCATCTGGGTACATTTTAAAATGTTTAATCCTAACAAAAACTTGATTAACTGATTGACCGCAAAATAGAATTATATATGATAAAAGTGCAGTATTTATCATAGTTGTTCAACAATTATAACAATTATTACTGAACAATCTAAAACTAACATAATTAAAAGATATTTCAGAAACGTTTTTTCTTGAAAAAAATTAGCAAAAAATACTGATATAAACTATGGATGACTTCTTTTATAAGAAAATCACACAAAACTAAAGCAAATCTGTTTAACAAATATATATTAAATATAGCGTTTGCAAATGAAAGAGAATATATAAACTACAAAAACCATTTTAATATAATTAAAACTAATAATACTAAAATAATTCTATGGAATAAAAAAAATTATTGCCTGTAAAACGTACTGAGGGTGAGGACATATAACTACAAATATTATATTTATATAATATGTAAAATATAAGATTTTTTAATTTATGGATAATTAAAAAAAGTAAAAGTAAACATCATATAACTTAATTTATCAAAATATATGCAAATTAATAAGACATAAAAAAATAACATATTTTCTGATTAAAATTATTCATAAATCGATAACAAAAAATGGTGGTAGAATTTGTGGTGACACAAATGATATAAATAATTACAGACCATATCTATATTGTCATATTTTAACAAACTATTTGAAAAGAAAATACTAATTGACCTCAGTTCATTTATTCAACGGGATTGTTGTATTGTATACAATTTGGATTTAAAAAATATCAACGTAGGCCTACCATAGATTTTCATAATTATATTAGTCCAAAAACTATACTATTATAAATTATCAGGATTTTAAAAAAATCGATAGGTACCTCAATAAGAGAAACATTAATAAAAATGTTTGTCGAAATTCGGAAAAATGTTTACTTAATATTGAGTTCCTTACGTAGTATATACTGTCCAATCCTCTTCTCTCTATATATGTATAAGCAATACACAATACCTACGCTAATGCCAAATTATAAAATGCATAAGCCACACAAACTCATTTTAAATATCTATAATGGTGCATTCGTGATCAATTTATTTATTATAACACAGCCTGAAAAAATGTCATGATGTTACAGTTCAAATAATATTTTTTAAAACTATTATTATAACATATAAACATGCACATATTTCGCCCATGCTTAACCCTAAAATGGATGCTAATTTACAATCTTGCTTTATTGTTTTAGATGTGACTATTGCTGCAAAACTTTTCAATAGATTGTTCAAGAGTGTGTTCAATCTGAAATTTTATATTCGATTATTGGGACATTTGGATAAGTATAATTCGCTTTGGAGTGCGCCAGCAGTATGCAAATGTTTATGTAATTCAGGTCAGTAATCTGTGAGATAGATAATCTTTTTTTTCAAGATTGTCACATATTAAAAAGCCGATGTTGACGCATAAATAACGATACTGGTTGGTTTTTTATCGTATCATATCAGTAAAGTAGAACTCATTTTAGGCAATAAAACATTTATCATTTGTTATATTGAAAACTTGCTCGAAGTATATAGAATAAAACAATAATAATCTATTATTTACAATTTTAAGGCATTTTAAGTTTACACAAGCCAGTTATTCAGAAGTACAATTGTTGAATTTTTGCAATGCGATACAATTAACATGTTTCATATACCGTATATTGTTGCTTGTGTATTTAATTTCTGTTTTTATCCCATCATTATTTATTGATAAATGTTTTCATAGTAGTTTATATTGTGCTCTACTATTGTAGTTTTCTGTTATATCCGATTTGTTTAACCTCTGCGGAATTGACGATATAATATTCGTCACATTATATTCGCAACAAAACAGGCTCCGAATAAAAGGATCCGGGTAGTAATAACAGGAAAGTGGAGAGAGCTGTATGTAATTAACACACTGACGGAGAAGTAGGAAGTATGGATTGTTGTCTGCCAATTACAATATTATGAGCATGATGGCGCAACCTGGCACATGTCTAAGATGATGAAGTCATGACTGGCTTTAACGAAATTGGAAATGATAGACAGGTGGTCAGGCGATTCTTCTGAATGTTCATAAAACACAAAGTATAAACTGAAAAATGCGCAACTTCTAAGACTATTCGCGATGCAATCGTTGATAATTGTAGATGCATCAAATTCCACTAGACTATTGTACGAAACTGGTTAAATCATTGTCTAAATGACTAAAAGAGGTTGTGAGAAATGTCGATCATAATACTAACAGTTATTATTGGTGTTAAATTATCTTTGTTACCGTACCTTATTAAACAACATAGAATTTACTTGTAGAAAACTGTGTAAAAAATTATAATCAATCAATTATTAAAGATTTTCGTCAACCACTTATTGTATCTAACTTTTGAATTAACTTGCATTGTCTAGACACCGTGAAGCTTACTACGGATTACCCGTCCAATTGTATGAATAGACGCCTCAAGATAGATAGTGACCTTCTCAGTGCCAAGTGTCCGGGGACCTACAAGGTCATCGCCTCTCCGGTTCAAAACAGTTCACAGCGGATAAGGCCGTCTACTGGGATGGAGTGGGAGCAAAAGTGGTCAGCCTTAGGCAACTGTAAGTTTTCCGGAATTATGTTTAATGTATGGTTGTTTAATTTGATTTATCGGGTTGCTTCAAATACATGTTATTTTTTATGGATTGTTGGGGCCTTCTTTTCGAGAATTTGTTCATATATATTTATCATAGTTTTAACCGATTTAATAATTTGAACATTACAATGTATTTAATATTGTAATGCCCTAATTCAACATTGCCCTATTCTTGCATTTTCCTTAATAATGTGAAAATGATTTGTAAAATTAGATCAACTTATTTAAATTTATATATGATAAGTGAATGTAGTGCCATAAAAAATATAACGTTTAAAATTTCCACGATGAAGTTGGTTGGAAATATAACGAATAATATATATTAACTATATTATATTTACCGAATATTTGATATTTTCAAAATATGAAACAAATAAAATATTGTTAAATATAAATACTTCAATGTATTTTATGTGTCATTATTTTTTTGATAAATATATTATAATATGACATATTAATATAGTTATTTATATATAATATTACTAGGAAGTACAGTATGACCGAAAATTCAATGATATATACTTGTGTAGTATTACATGAATGCTTTAATTTTTTTATGAATAAAAATTTGATTATCTTATTGATTATTTAAAACATATTTTTAGATCTATTTAATGCAAACATCTCATTTTAGTTTAGTATATTAATGTCATAGATTTAAACAAATGCATAGCACCTGGATTGGCAGTAATTAAACAAATTATGTTACCTACACCATCACTTATTTAAGTAAAGAAATAATAATAGATACCAAAATAGATTCCAAAAACGTAAAAAAGCGGTCATGTATACAAAACATTTACCTGCAATAGATGTGTACATGTCTATCGTATCATAAGTAAGTAATCTAATATATAATTAAACTAATTAAAAAGTAAATATTTATAGAAGGCTACATATGAATTAATAACACGACATATGAATGATTTATATTTGTAGATTTATCGCATTCTACTTAAGTTGCTTATATAATATGTTAAACAATAATACAGTTACATAAATATTTAAAATTACATTTACAATATAATTTAAAAAGTTCATTATCAACAAATAAATCTATAATATGATAAATAAATACATTTTAAGACAACCATTTATTAGTTTATTAGCATTTTGAACAAGTTTCAACCATTACACAAATTCAAAAATGTTGGGATTAATTTGTAATACTTTTAATATTATTATATTATATTTTATTATTATATTTTATTTTATTTTATTTTATTATAATTTTTAATAAATCTTAATTACATTTTAACCAAAACAATAAAGTGAAATTGAAATCTAGTATGTAAAAAACTTTTTAAAATTACTATTTATTTATATTAAACATATTTCACATTTACTGAAGAGAGTAACTAATCTAACATATTTCTTAATTATTAATTAATGCCTATGGATGCTAAAATGATGTAGCTAAGCATAAAAATTATAAACTATTTATATACATTATTATTATATATATAAATACTTATTGGTAACTAAGCACTATTTTCTCAATTTAATTATAATTAGAAAAAGTTGAAAACACATTTATTTTAAATTAATGAAACTTATTATTATTTTATTAAATATGTCATTTTAGGGGTGGAACTTCCAGACACTTTCATGGTGAAAACACATACATTTAAAGCAATTGCAATCATAAAGCCATTAAGATATAGCCAGAATGTTCCAAAAGAGATACATTCATTCATGCCCACTTCAGTTCACTTTCGGGAATGTGATTTGACAACAATGCGTAAGTCCACGTGTACTCTTATACATTTACCATCTATTACCTGATACGTATACTGCTTTAAATGTATTGAATCTTTCGTAATTGATATTCATCTTTAACAATAATTGTTGAAGTCAAAATGGTTTGAATGTTTAGCACTTCGTATTATTTAATTATAAAATATTAACATACCTATGTTATTTCATTTTTAAACGCTTTATATATACAAGTATAGATTATATTTTTGTAGTAATTAGAATAAATTTTATTGTTTTACGAATTGCATTTTAACCTACTTTGCAGCAAAATGGTGAAACATGTTCTCATTGTAAAAGCTTATGTAATTTATTTGTTAGAAAACTTTTTAAATTAATAAATGATAATTACAATAATTAAAAATAATTAAATAATTTAATGATTACAATAATTAGATGATTAAAATAATTAAAATATGATGTAATAAATAATAAAAAACGATTGCTACATTTGTTGTAAATGTTTTATGTATTCATGTTAATGTGCTATAATGTAATGTAATATAATTTACTCTAAAAAATACTATAATTACTATTTAAGTTAACCGTTTAATTCAATTGATTTTGGTATTTTTTATTCAAACAAAATTAAAAGAAAAATGTATGAATCTAAATGTTAGATAATTTAACTCGAAATAATTAACTATATTATGTTTATCACATGTTTATTAATATATTTTGTTTAATAATTATGATTATAATTTAATACTATCATTCATTCATATCTATATATCGATGTGTTATATGCATACTCGATATCATGCTTAACATATACAAACCTAGTAAACCCAGAAATTAATATTTATGTCATTACGAAACGATGTATATAGTTGTACATACAGATGAACGTAGTTGTACTCAATACATTACAAACCAAATAGGATTATACATATTCTGATCTGAATTATGTTGTAATATTAATGTTATAAATTGTAAATACCGCCTTTTTACAATGTATGCATGAGAACAAATAACAATATATTGTTTTCTAATTGTAACTCGTTTTTTGTTTCCCAAATAAATCATATTAGAATCAAAATCAAAGAAAACAACCTAAATGATTAAGTAGATGCATTTTAAACGTTATGGAATAATCATATTACTGATTTTCGAAACATATTTTGGGGTAATTTCAAAATCTTTTAATGTGGTATGTGTGTAATAAAAGATGGCTGGCAATGTAAGATTAAAAGTTGTCATGTCAGTGTCTCTTTCAACTATGGAAATAAATGCATCTAACTAAATTAAGGAGGTGATTTACCTCTAGCTGTATCATATAACATATAAAGTTACTTTTTGATGATTTTAGTAAATTGTTGAAAAAAACATAATTATTGAACTACACATGCATTTAATTAGCAATATTATTAGTCTGCATAATTTTTGTATAAATACACAAATGATAAATTCATTTCAATTAATAAAAAAAATAATTGAATTATTAATTAAATAAAATTTTAAACGTTGAATTAAATTTAATAAATTTTAATGTATTTAAAATTTTTAATACATATCTAAATACAGTTAATAAATATAAATAATTATTAAAAAAAAAAATTAAATCAATTTTATGATAAATTAAAATTTTGTTGAATACGTTTTTAAAATGTCAAATAAATATATATATATTTTTAATGTCAATACATTTTAAATATGACAATAATATAAATCATTATATTATTTTTTTAATTAAAAAATTTAAACAAATTAATAAATATATTTTAATTTTTTTAAACTATATATATGTAACATATATTTAATTTACTATTTTATGGTTCTTGTTAAAACTGTCGTAGAATATTTCTTAATATGACTGCTTTGTTTGTTAGTTCAGAAGGTTGCAGATTTTTTATATAATATATTTAAAAGATCTATGCAGAATGTGGTGTTTGTTCATGTGTGTTGTGCGAATTACTCATTACCTGTACGTAAGAATACTTAGTAGTAACAAAATCCCTCCCAAAAAGCGTGTCCGGTTAGCTCAAACAAATATTTAATTCAACTATTTCAGAGGACTGCCAAGTGACTCAGTGGACGGACTGGACACCTTGCCGTGAATCATGTGGCCCCGAACCACAGCGGCGATTTCGAAGAATAACGAAACTTCCGGGTCGTTTCGGTAGCTCCTGTCCTGACCAATTGATCACTATTCGTGAATGTGACATACCCCACTGCGACTGTGCGTTGGTCTGCTTGATTTTATGGCATTTGCTATTGATAATACGCTAAATTATATTATTGGATACTTTATAGCATATATAATATGGCATTAATATATTTAGGTAATGAGCTAAAACAATCAGATTCATGGTGCGTTAGCTCCCGAGGATTGGCATTTTTTCTCGTAAATTCATTGTATAATAATATTATTTTCCGTTAAAAAATATTTTTAACAAATTGTATAATAGTTATAACATCGCTTAATTATTGACTTAGTGACTTAAGTGTCAGAGATTTAGATGTATGGTAATGTTCAATTCTCAATTTAGCAGGAATTAATGCAAACATAATATTACCTACGCTAATGATAATGAATAATGTTTGATTTTAACATAACATTATTGAATAAGATTGGATGTATCTCATGAAAATAATTATATATTTCTGATAGTAGCCGCATAAAGTTACAATTATAATTTTTTAATTTTTTTAAAATGATAAACATTATTAGTCAAATTTCATTTATAATTTTAAAATATTTATAAATAAAGCCTAAATTAAAGACAAAAACAAGAGACAATAAACCTATGACCATATTATGTTAAAATAATGTTAATGTTGGTTTTCTCTAAACTCACATTACAATAGACTAGAAATATATTATAACAATTTATAACTTTAAAAGTTCCAAACATTAATTGCAAGCAATTATCAGAAATGATAATATTTCATCAAAAAGTGCAGAAGCTGTTACGATTAAAGTTTATTGTCGTGTTTCAAAATAAACACGAACAGCAAAATTAATATAGTACGAAATGCGTGGAGTGCAAGTAATCTATATCATTTTGAAAGTGTTTTTCTGAATAGCACAAATTTTATTTACGGTAGAACATAATATCTTATAAATTTGTAATTGACTAAACGCCACTCTTTGTAAAATTAATGTGGTAATATGTAAATTTAGATTGCTGTATATCTAAAAAAGTATTCAATTATTACCATTATAATCAATTAAATGGTTAAATATATAAATGTATATTCAATCTATTTTAAATCCTTAGATCAAACCAATATATATATACTGTAATATATTTTTTAAATTTGATTAACTTGATTTATCTGTAATTTATCATATGCCTATTTTATATTTCATGTTGTGTTTTTCCAATTCGTTTTGTTTATTCTATGATTGTATTATTATCACTTATAAATTTATAAATTTAAAGAATTATGGTGTTCAGCTGGTATACATATAAAAGATTCATAAAACAAATATTCTTTTAAATTTTTATTATTTGTACTTATAGTTGAGCAAAACCTATTTAAATACACATGATTGTTATAATATTTAATATATTTAATTTGATATGTTACAATATTGTACATACATCTGTACTTTAGTGGATACAATAATTGTTATCATAATCGTGTTTATTGTGAACTAGTTAAGGTAGTGTAACATCTGATTTCCCTTATATAAATGTACATGAAGTGAATTTTAAATTTAAAACATTTGATAAGTTAAAAGCATATATAAAATTAATGTTATATTTATATACTATTTAATAATCTTTAAATAAATGGAAAACATGGACCAACAAATTTTGTGTGAAATAAAAAAATTTACTCTATACTTTAATGAACCCCACTCAATTAATTACATAATACTTATTATATGAATAATTTTCCTCTAATTTACAATATTTATATTCTAAAGTGTTTTATTTCACATTTATTTTTTAGCCATCAAAAGAAGAGGATTGGCATCTAATTGGTTTATTATACTAATGTTGATAGGAATGATCTTGTTCGTTTTAATTTTCGCGTGAGCTACTGTCAACGAAATTTATATATAAATATTTAAATAGATAATAATTGATGTAATCGTATGGCTTGTTAACATTGATCACCCATCCTTCAACTGCCTCCTTTATTCTCCCAACAACAATTTGGAAATGAGAAACTCTTTGGAATAGTGAAATATTATATTTACTAATTATAACACTTATGATTTGTCATCATTAATGCCATACGGTGATATCATACATAGGTACTATGGAAAATATGAAGTATTATGTCATCCATGGTTTTATTGTAAAAAAAGTTGTACTATAACAAGATCTGTCTTCTTATACCTGATTTTTGATATAATATGTTTTAATTGCAAATTAAAAGTGTAAAAGATATGACTTTTGTTAACTTTAAGTGAAATAATTTATAATTGGAAAATAAGGAGAATATTTAAAAATATATATTTCATAAGTTCTATATAAGATATTTATTGGCTTTTTGTATATATTTAACTAAATTAATATACAGTGTACAATGAGCCCCAGAGAAACAAAAAAATCTAATGATTTTATAAAAAGACTTCACCAACAACTTGAAAGAATTTATATTCATTAAGAAAAATACATCTGCAAGCACTAATAATGGCTTTAACATTAACCGTTCAATATTGTATATATTGTATACGTATTTAATACATAATGGCATACTTTGATTTTATCGATTAAACACACTCATTACAAATGTATATACATATTATGATTTAAACATTACTTAATTATTGTTTCAGAAAATTATCTTCAACGAAAAGTTTGGTTATGTAAGTAAATCTAATGTTCACTTTTATGTATACGTACGTATAGTGCAAGAAGAACGCACATGCGTACATCACCTACTCATTTCATATATACACAGTATAATAATTTACATTATGTTTGTCATATGTGCCATGTAATATAATTCACATCGTGCATGTCGGTAATGTTGTGATGTTATTTATTGACATATATGGTTTTGATGAATATTATTTATTGTTAATTATTTAATTAGTACAGTATTCAATTTTTATGATTTCGTTTTTCGTTTTAACCAATTTTTACTGAACGAAATTGTTATCAAATCACTTTATAGTTTATATATGTATATACAATGTATTTGGTAGACTAATTTAAAAGAACAAAAAGTATATATTTATTGCATTTTAAAAAATCGATATTATTATTACATTTTATTGACATTTTGTAAAAAACTAATGTTTATGATTTTTTATGTTTTCCTAAATTATTACCTATTTCAAATGTGTAAATAAATGTGATAAAAACATTCTTCGTATATTACAAAGTTAGAATTTAAATATATAACCAAATATATATAATTAAGTTAAAGTATGAAATATGTCGCAGCATTCCAAAGTATTGTAATTGTTGTTTCTTCGTTTTTGATGCTATTATCAAAAGCCTACTCATGTAATCTAAAATGATGGGTTTCAAAAACATTTTTAGATAGAAACTATTGATCCGTTTTGTTTATTGCAATAATCAAACAGCGATAAACTGTTTTTCAATAAAAATTTTAAAATATTTCTTGGCTACTTTTCTGAAGTGTAGGCATATTTACTTTTAATTAAACTAATAGTATGTTTATAAAAAGTATATTTACTAATTTTTGGGTGGAAAACTTTTTTTTTTATAAAATGATGTAAAATATGATAACAACATAATAGTACACGGCTATTTAAGAGCTAAATAAGAATCTGTAATGTAATCGGATTAAATGTATTAACTTTAAAAAGGGCTAGTAGGTATAAACGGTTAAAATATAATTTGAATATAATGAAAGCTATCGTATATAAAACTATACAACTATAGTGGACAAGTATAAACGTATATAAATTAATATACATTTAGAGGCATATTGAAAGGTTCGGAAATTATATTGAAATATGCTGTATCAATGTGATTAATTATTTAAATATTTAAAATCATAAGTCTGATTTTGAAAAATATTGTTACTTTGTTTTGACGTTATGAAAATGATTATTGAACGATATACTACACTAATAATTAAAAAATGTTTGGATATGATATTTTTTAAATACCCGCGTGAAATGTCCAAATTATTACATATTTTAAATCAGCACATTAAATACGTTCGGAGGATTTAAAAAAATATATTTTGTAACAATTTATTTTGTGTGAAAATACTATTTACTCTATAAAACAATAATATATAAATACAAGTAAAAGCAATTAATTTTCTGAAATTTTTTAAAATAAAATTATTAATTTGTTTATATTTTGAATCAGCACAAAGAATACTTTCTGAAAATTTGTCGCTATTTGATGAACATTGTTTTATTTTATTACTTTTTTAAAACATTTGTTGTATATAACAATATGTAGTATTCGTATAATTAAATATTTGATTATTTAAAATTAGTCTGACTATGTTATGTCCTAATACTGTCGACTAAAGTTTAGTTGAAGCCAAAAAGTGACGTATTCTTCATATTTTTATATATTTTTATATATTTTTATACTTTTTGAACATATATGTTCACTATATTCAAGAATAAAGATTCATTCAAGTAATGAATACTTAATCAATAATGAATAATAAGCTACATTTTATTATTTTAAATCTGAATATAAAATATGTAACACTAAATGTACTGTTTTTTAACAAAATTATAGAGAAGCTTTGGGTCTGTGAGTATGCATTATTTATCAAAATGGCACATGTTTAATTAAATATTTATTATGTTGTAACAACTAAATAAAAAATTGGTCTGAAATTTCGGCACCAAAAATGCAAACAAAGATGTACATTTGATTTCTAAAGCAACAATTATGGTTATTTCAAAATACCTGTATGGTATAATTTTTTGTTATGATTAAATTAAAAGGCTAAATTTTAAATAATAAGTTGTATGACATATTATTAACTTGTTACAGTAGTATAAAATTACTAATTTAGGTATTAAATGAACAAAATGTTATGTTTATTGATAAGTATTACATTTGTAAACATTATTTTCAAAAATTGCAGTGTTTCACAAAGCGTGAACGCATTTATTAAAATGCATTTTACACAAAGTTGTTTTCAATTAGAGTACTTTTTCTTTTTAACGTTTTTATGTAATAATAGTAAAAATAATAACAATTTAGATTCAAAATTAGTTGAATAAATTAATTAGAACATTAATATAATAATTTCGTTTTACGTTAGCTTAATAGGTCGTACATTTCATAATACATGTTAATCGATGTTCATAAGATGAATTGATGTTTTAAGTTTACTCATAAAAATGTAGTTATTAAATACTTTCATCAAAAAGATTTATACATAATATTAGTGCCAATTTAAAAAAAAATATTCGCAAACAGTTAATTATTTTAGAAAATGTATGAACTTTAATAATATGTACGTATCTACATGCATTAGTGTAAATAAACACAACATTTCAATAAGACGTAAATAAACAACAAATTGAATAAGACGTAAATAAACAAAATATTTGAATAAGACAACAATAGGGTACATTACTTTTGTTTGTTATTTTATATGCATTACTGCAAATAACGCATTAACAAATAATATGTTAAATTGTTTCTGATACATTGTCAAAACCGATACAAATCAATGAAGATCTAAGTGTAATATATGTCAACCAGAATTATGATTCGTACATTTATAATGATAATATTATAATTTAATATATTATATAGACATACATTACAAGTATATACAATTTGAATAGTAACTTGTTTTCTTTTATTGAAAAGTTGTTTCTTTAATATAACTTCATCCACATATATTTCTCCTAACAAAGAACACATTGATTTTTAACAGTTAGATTAATTATTCATTTACTAAAAATTGAAGTTTATTTAATATAATAATATAAAGAGCAGCATTAATAGCATACCACTACAATTACATATTGTTCACGAATATGACAATGTTTTACACAAATAAATAGTTATACAGAAAAGTTCACATAGTCAATATATGTTAAAGCAGTTCATTTACGAGCGATTGTGTACCGATAACATGTTATAGCTGAATTGTGTTTAAGGTGATATTAAATTTTAATTGCTATTGAAATAGTTCCTCATTGTTCTATTGTATATAATTCTTTATATTTCCAATACATTAGTATAATATCAATAGACATTTCGTTTTAATACATTTATAATTGAATAGAATTTAAAAAAACAAATCTATTTTTATGAATTTATAATTATTCGAAAAAAATACTAAATAATGTATAAGTACAAATAATTTAATGAAAATAATATCTCTCGAAATTCAATTAGCAGTAATTGAACAACAATTCATTGAAATTATTTGAAGAATTCGTATTATCATTTTTATGCAAAACTTTTCATGTACTAATTTAAAAGAAGGAATACTTCAATAATTATTCTAATAGTATTAGACACTGAGATCGAATTATTTTTTAATTATTCATTATGTTTAATCACCAGGTATAATAGTAATTGTTTATTATTACTGTTAGCATCCATTATATAATATACACATTCCAGTAGAAAAGTATATGAAATCAATCTACGGTCATTTGTTCAGACATTACTCAATTCCTTTGTTGATGTAATTGCAGATATGGGCGCATTGATGGGGATGAACCAATAGAAGAACAACCGCAAGCGCAGGACGGGTATAGGTTATATTTTATATCATAAAAAATAGACGTTTTTCATATTGATTGCAAAAAAATTACTATTTTTGAGGAGTGGTTTCGGATATACAATACAGATTGCATACTACTTCACATTTTTATCTTAGTTGTACATCAGTTAATGACATTGTTCAAATCTATTGTATAACAACATAAAAAATAAGAGTTCAGTACAATTGGCCACTCATAATTAATATATTGTAGCGACCGCCCATTTATACACATTCGGTATACTCTACCCTGTTTCTATCTTGGTAGCTTATTGATTTTGATATGAACTGTGTTAATCATTTGTACGCGTAATATCACGACAGTAGGGCTCTGTTGAGTGACCAAAACACAGGGTACGAGCACAGACGAGGTTATATTAATAAAGCAGTGGTTCTTCTTGTCATTTTTGTTTGTTGTTCATTTATCAGTTATAAACGGAAATAAAGTGCCCAAATTAGTGAGCCTGACGTGATTTTATTGGTGGAATATGATAATAAATGTTGTATATGAATTTTTCAATAACACGTTTACGCTTAGTCGAAAAATTCATTCCACTAAACATCAATTGAATATGGTGTCTATATATCACTTACATTAAAAATATCAATAATATTTTTTTTAACCGTTTTGAGAATCATAAACCAAAATGGAAAACAAAAAAATTGATAGATAATTAATTATTTTTTTAATGTTGGTCAGAAAATGATGTAGAACAATTGTCACTAAATGCTCCAAGTTTAATATTTTTAAATGCATTATACACCTATTGTACAGCTATTCAGTTAAATGGTAGTTAGCAAAAGTTCAGAATCCCGCCTTTTTTAGATGATTATGTTGACGAGAATATATTCGAGCCACTGTTTTCATAAGTGTAATTCATTTTTTTCCGAATTATCTAAACTATAGAAAAAATGTTGTTAAGTTTCAATATCTCACAACGTAACGCAAACATTTCATTCAGACAGATTGATTAGTTTTCATCTTTTAATTTGATTTAATTAAGGATAATTATTTCTTTAAATGTATGAGTATTTTACAGTTTAACTTTTTACAGATAACTGCATTTCGGAAACAATTGGTTTTGATAAAAACATATCTATGTCTAAAAAAATCTATGAAAAACGATATATTACAAAAAAAATGTATGCTTCAATATTTGAAATTATATTAAAAAAAACTATATTAGTAGTTGAGTTATAAATTAAGATTTATTATATTATCATTTAAAAAACTTATTTTTCAGCGAAGACTTGAATGCTGCCTCAATGCTATAGTAACTATAATTACGTTATAAATAATAGTTTTTTACATTTAAAGTGTAATTAGTAATTGTGCAATTAGTGTTTACACCCGAAAAGCTATGTAAGGTTAATAGGTTTAGAGAGATTTTAGATAATCATTTTGTTGTCAATAGTTGAATAATCTTTATGCAAGACTGAATAACCATAGTTAATATACATATTTAAGAAATTTCAAGACTTAAATGATCTGCCTTTATACATTTTAGAAAACTAATTTTATTTAAAAAATTGATCCCATATTTTGATAATAATTACATAATCATTTTCTGTATAAAAATAATAATAAAAAACATATAAAAATAAAGGAAATCAGTAAAATTTAACAAATAAATTTTAACGATTTCGTTTACTATACATTTACATTATGTATTCAACAACTGTGCTACTAAAACAATTTAAATATTGTATATAGTGATATTTCTAATTTCTACACACTTGAATATCAATGTACAGCTTTGTTAATAGGTGTGTAATATAAACTTACACAAATAAATATTAATTTAAGTAGTGGACTGTTCAAGATGAAATATTTTCCTCGTTGCATTAATATTTCTTAAATGAATAATATGGAATTATGGACATCCACAATATAATAATATAATTATTATGATTTTGTAGCATTTTTTTCGTATAATATTAATCATATCGTTAATATTTAATTCTTTTTGATGAATACTAAAAATTAGGTTCGTTTATTTATTATATAGAATCTTATCATTTTTCTTATTTGTAAAAAGTTAATTCAAGTAATGTTTCTCAATGATCAGTTACAATTCTCTTGCTTAGGTTTCAATGTTACTTTAATATCTCAATTGTTATACTTATGTTGTTACTACAATACTCGCAAAAATATATTTCTTACTGAGTTTATCGCATATGTGGGTTTTGTTTATCACCCAAGATAACACCATGAAAGGTTAATACAATGAATTAATACTAAATATTTTCCATAAAGATATGTAATCCCTTTTTCATAAATTATTGGGTTGGTTTAGCAATTTTTTGAAAACAGCTGTTACTTATCTCCATATTATTTATGTATCTTTTGTTTATAACAAAGTTTATAACTTGTTTACTCCAAGTAATAATTGATTAATAATTGGATTATTGTCTACAAAAATATAGCAAGATATTGTCATCATATATTATAGAAAGTATTTGTAATAAAGAAACTAATAGTTATATTGTTGTTATAAATGTTTTTTTTATTTTTTTTATCAGCGGAACTACTATTCATAAAACGTGAGAACTTTTAATATAGATTATTTGACCCTGAATAAATTAATTAAAATTAAAACTAATAATTAGTAGAAATACATATAGTGCAGTTTATATCAGATACACTATTATATATGTACATACATATATATTGTATATATACTATATATGTATACATATATATGATTTCCATAATTAATAAATCTAACATTAAATGTTAATATAGTATAATGATATATGTATAAGTTAAAAAACGTATTATTAAAACACACATTAGTAAACGTATATATTTTTTAATATATCACATTTATTAATTTGATCATACATGTTTAGTAATAAATATAATTTAGTTACAGTATATAATATACCATATATATATATATATACGTAAATAAACAAATTTAATAATTTGATATTTTGCTTTTTATGGTATTGTCAAAAGAAGGTGATTGGTCTGGATTAACTAATATTTTTGTTGTATCGTGTACCTATTTAAATACTCCATTAAATATAAAATTATCAAACAGTAAATTGGATACACAATATTTTTTTAGCATAATCGACTTTTTTATCGTCAAAAAATGTGACACATTATGAATGATACATTATTGTAGAAGAAGGCCGAATTAGTATTCAAATAAAAATCATAAAGATGTCTGCAATAATTTGTTTGTAATTAATTCATTTAACTGTGGAATTTGGCAATTAATTCTTTAACTTTTCAATGTACATTTTCATACTCCATATAAGTATGCTTACGATGTATAAGTATACTATGCGGGGATATTCAATTGGATACTTTTAAAAGTAAACATTTGAAATTAAACGGTGTACACATTAGTGTAAAACTGCATATAAAGCTAAATGATAAATAAACTTTAAAAAAAACCGTATCCGATAATAACGAAAATGTATCGAGGTGTATTCCGTTGCAAACGCTGATTGAACCATACAATACATTGAACAAACAAGAAGGGTATTACAAATCGGCATAGGTGAAATTAAATATGATATGAAACTATGTTTTGAATATTGAGAAATCATAATTAGTGAAGACTGTGTAACAAAATGTCACATTTTTCATGTTTATCAACTTTTTATAATGTGTATTGTATATACTATTTCAATAGCCCTGGGTATGAGAATGATTGCAGATTTTTCACTCCTCACAAGCAAACCCAAAATTTCAATATATTACAGTATTTGGACATATATCTTATTGCTATTTTCAATATAGTCCGAATAGTTTTATTAATTACTTAATAAATTAAAAAAATGTCACTCATATAAAATTGAACGAAATGTTATATGGAAATATAAGATTTTATTGTACGATACATTACTTATTTATGTAGGTACACAGTATGTACATAGGTACTTGAAAATGCACACTTGATCAACTTTTTCGTTCTCAGTAGACCGAACAAGCGACCAGACCTGATCTCCCATCATGGCTGCATCGCATCTCCCTGTATACCTATTTCCGTTGTTCTTATATCTTGGTGAAACCTTTCACCGTGCTCCTCACTCACGTCGCCCATGTTTGGCTTGAAGAACTGCAAATGAGAATGCAAATAACTGAGTTTTATGGACATCCGGCAACCAAGGATGTTATACCGATTGATCAAATCATCAATTAATTCTGAGTAATTGTCCATTTTATTCTTACCCAAAAAAACCTTCAACAACACATCAAAATGATTACCATGCATACCTTTCAACACACGTCTTTTTGCTTTCAAGCTTTGCATAAGTCATCATTTTCTAATTTGAAAGCCAAAAAAAGTTCCACCTTTCAACTTCGCATCTGATAGTTTAGGAAATACATGTGGCGCATATGCTGGAAGGCACTGCTTCTATCAAAATCCAGAGTCTTAGTAAATTGTTTAATAAGTCCTAGTTTTATGTGAAGCGGAGGCATTAACACCTTCTTTCTAGGTACAAGAGTGTTCTGAATGACATCGTGCTTACCTGGGATTAGCAGAGCTTGTGTGCAGCGCGACTATCCCAAAGGCAGAGGAAACAAGAGTCCTTTGGGTATCCGACTTGCAATCCTAGCTAGAATCCCAGCAATTTTAAAATCACCATAGACATCCCAAAAGTACACGGTGTAGTTGATCTGTTGTAGCAAAAGTTTTCCTTCATAATAACGGAATGCGCAACAGGAATCGATGGAAATGTATTACCATTATGAAGCAAAACTGCCTGTAAACTCCTTCTTGAACTGTCGATAAACAGCCCCCAATCTGAGGGATGGTGTTCAAAACCAAAGGCTTGAAAAGGACCTTTGATATCACAACTGTAGCATTGTGAATCTGTTAAGTGTCTCTTTCTGTAGAGAGACGTTTTACAGTTGGAATCCAATGAATTCCACTCTTTCCGTCGTGATGTAAGAAGGTCTGCATTTGACGTTGTCAACCCCAAGTCTCTCACAAGATCATCAATTTCCTGTTGATTAGGAAAATGTGGAGTACTAGCGCACGACGATTTTATGAAGTCACTGTCATTATCCTGCTCACGAGGGAGGCTCTCAACATCTGAACTTTCTTATACTTCAGGGAGGGACAGGTATTGGATAACCATCACAGTGTGGCACTGAAGCAACAGATGATGGGATGTTTGGATATGAGATATTTTTTATCACTTTTAATTTTAGATATGTCGACCACGCAAAAGTAGCGATCGGTATGGTGGTTAGTAGGTTCTCCCCAAATTCTCGGAATTGCGAATGGCATAGATGTTCGAGTACCGCGTAGTTGTCTGGTGAAAGTACCGAACATTGTTTATTGGTTGGAGACACGTAACTAGGTAGTTTACCTACCTACGCATGCATTAGATACATATTAGGTAATATTAATATTGATTGAAACACTAATTAAACAGTGAAGTATCTAGGTATATGCTCATGGATTTTGATCAAAATGTATACATTTCTTCGAATTTCTGATAATCGTTTAACTTTTTTTTAAGAGTATGACTGAATTATAACATATACATTAACAAATCAAGATAAACAAAATATTGTTACATTATTACACAATTATGTGCGCGCAGTAATTTAATAGATGGGGGACCATTGAACCAGCTATTTCATCCGTCCATAGTAGAGTTAACTCGTTGCATCGAAGGTGTACTGTTATAGGGTTCTCGTAAATAAATATCACGTTTTTAAATGGTTTTCTAATCACTGTTTAATTATTAAATATCTGAGTATTCATGTAGCAGACTATATATTTATTTATGTTTCTATTTTTTTGTGTGTTTGAGTATTTTAATATAACTATTGATCCCTGAATATATAATTTAAAATTGTGAATATGATTGTTTTATACTTTCATTAAATAATTCCTAGAACATACTATGTCCAATTGTTCTAATCCAGGTAATCCCATTACCGTTTTCAATTAATATTTTATATGTATTATTATATTTATGTTCAATTTTATCTATCTTATTTGGGTGAAAATTATGACTATTAGTCACCGAAAATGCGTTACAATACTTTAATTTGTTGTGACTATTTGTATGTCCTTTTAATATACTTCAAAATATATTTGTATAATCGTAATGTTTAGTGTCATGTAACATCCATTACAGTGAAGATGAGTCATCCGAAGACAGTAAATCAGAAATATCGGTGCAGGCAACAGTGAACAAACCTGACATGAAAAACAAAAAACCTAAACTAAATGAAATGCACAAAGGATTAGGGGATAGGTAGGGTAGATATGATAAATATAATTGGCCTAGATTGTATTGTATCTATAATATTTCAAATTATGTTTTAAAAGTCAGTGAAATATAATAAAAGAATATCAAAATTAAATATTGTATATACAATAAACATTTTACTGAATATTCGAATATTCAATTCATTCAGAAAAGCTGTTGCCCATCGCGATGATCAGAAACAGATAACCAAAACATTTACACTATCAGACACATTTATGGATAAGTAAGAATGGTAGTTTGCTTATATATAAATATATCATTATTAAAATATATTTTTAAATATTGCGGAAATACAACCAATTTATAACAAGTAGTTAACTTATATCTAATCCCTCAGAGAATATTATATAGAATAAACATGACTATTGGTAAATAGCATTGTCTCCATTTATAGATATGATAAAAAATTATTATTAGCCTAATGAACCCCCTACATCAAGCAGTTCGTGGATTATTTTAATTGTTAAATAATTTGTGGTGAATTAGATAAAATACAAAAACATAAAAGTCGGTGGGCATAATATAATATCCTTGTTAAATATGTCATTTTGAAATTATTAACACTCAAGTAAACTAATGTAAAATTCGTATGTGTCACTCAACAGCAGTATTAATACTCTCTAATTAGTTGAATAAGCGAGTAGTATAGGAAATGTCGATTCCCAGCGACCTCTAATCCCATCTACCTTCTGATCCCCTATCTACTTCCCTACAAACTCCATCAAATATTATAATCAATGTTATATTGTATAAACAAGTATTACATAAGCTATCCTACACACTCTCGCGCTCACTACAAGCTAATATACACTGTACACTATGTTGCGGACATCTTCCGAGTATTTTAATTGCATATATTGTATTGCCGGCAACAAAACAAAAAAGCGGTAATGATAGAGATTTGGATCAATAGTTATTGAGGTGCAGGAAACATTGACGTGTTGACTAGATCGACACAACCATCCAACATGAAAAGTCACTTGGCTGTAAGTATGTTTCTTATAGGTCGTAATTGTAACGTAAATATATAATTGTAAATATAATAATATAGTAATATAAACTATTGTGCTTACAAATCAGTATACGTTTTTAAGCATAACAATTGTGACGATAAGTATTTTTAAGGGTATGTCGCACTTCGCCGTATAGCATTTCGCCGTATAGCGCTTCGCCGTATAGCACTTTGCCGTATCTCATTTCGCCGTCTAAAAGCAAAAGTATCATTTCGCCGTATCTCATTTCGCCGTCTAAAAAGCAAAAGTATCATTTCGCCGTATCTCATTTCGCCGTCTAAAAGCTTCTGCCATTCTAAAACTCCATTTTATTTCTAATTTATTATTATCGAGTCGCTCATTAAAAATAATAGTTTTCAATAGTTTGGTAACATATCATAATAACTATCCACAAGTATTTCGAAAATAAAACATTGGCGTTTAAACATGCAACAAAATATGAAAACTTTTAAATAGCTAAAAAAGCACTTGATCTTAGCGGAAAAGCTATAAAGTAAAATGTAATTAACTATTAAAAAAGTAAAAAGCGATAGTATTATAATCGATTTATTGGTAAAAGTAGATAAAAATATCATCAAGAACCACGAATCAATACAATAGGATGAATAATATTGAAAGTGAATGAAGTCTGTACAAATCAACAACTTATAATTAAATGACTAGAGCGAAAGAAAAATGCGTATGAATAATATTTTTTTGCAACGACATACATTCATTCACCTGTAGTATAATAAATGATAACAAAGGACATTAATTATATAAATAAATTATAAAGTCACTAAAAATTGTTTCCATTGACTCCAGTTCAATGATCACTATAATGAGCACTAATAAACTAGTAACTGTTAACATAATAAAAATATAATTCAAAGCCGCAAATACTGCATGCATTCAAATGAAAAAAAAACAAGATGAAATCGCTACAAAAATGGAAAAAGGCCTCTGTTTAAATAATTATTATTTAATTTTTACATAGAAACATGTAACATAATATACAGATCTGCAAAAGTGATATCTATTTATCAGATAATCTATTAGCAATACTGGTCAATATTTTAATGCACAGGCAAACAATGAGTACAATACTGTAAAAAATATAGATATCGTACATTCAGATGCAAATGAAACCGAATCCTAAAAAACTATCATTTAGGTCTAGGAAACTCAAATCGGTACAAATACACCATAAGTGAATGTGATTGGTTAACTGTCAAGTCGTTTTAAATTATACAGATAGTCTACGTTGTACACAAATTATACTGTAACTACAACGCACATTCTAATAGAAGGGCAATTTGACTCTACAACAATTTCCGACCAATTAATTTACAAACTGATTAACGGTTGTAACATGTTCAACAATGGCTTTAAATAATTAAATGTCACCTAGAAAATGAATGCGTAACTGACTATAGATAATTATAGTTAATTGAAAAGTATTCAGATCGATTACAAATGAAGCTGTTTTTGTAGTTCTGTAAAACTTAGTTATACAGGATAAAATAATAAAGCATAAAAATGGTATTAAAGAAAAATTTAGCGATCGACAACCGGTAACAGTGACAACAGTATGATTGGAAAACTATTTAATTTATGTCTCAAATTATATTATCAAATATAGGGATGAATTGAAACTTGGACAAGGACGAATTAAAATGGAGGATGAAATTGTACCCTTTCCAACCACTTCACTTTTATCACATCGATCTAAATAGTCAACTATTTTGCAAGTGTCAGATGGCTGGCTTAGTGGAGCAAATTATCAGATCACAGAACAGTATGTCAATAAAGGTGTATTTAATATATATGTATAAATTAATGCGAGGATGAAATGAAATGGAATGAAGACAAACGATAGATGAGTAGTTGATGATTGGATAGAAATGAAATTGACAATGAATCCAACACTAGACGCTGGCTTCAGCATTCATTTCTGCTGTTCAATAATAATTAGCAGATCTCTGACAGGAAAATACACTTATAAACATGTCGAAAAATAACAAAATTCTTAGATAATTATTAGCCACACATAAAAAATAATTTTATCCACATAAATATTAGTAAATAATCAAGTATAATTTTTGCCAGGCTTTATAAGAGTCAATTCATTACTTAAATAGCAACATCATTGTTAACCATAAAAACTATTTGTTTAATTAAGGAACTTTTAACAATTGATTCGCTGTGAAACTATTACATTAAATACTTTTAATATAATAGAAAGTTACCACTGTTTTAAAGAAAAAGACGAAAAACTGCGATACTATTAACAATATATAATTTACCTTCACAAAATAATAGAAATTTATATCTAGATTCAATTACAATTATTGTAATGTTATTTAAAGTGTATCCGATAAATTAAAAAATGGATTTCTTTATAAAATCTAGTCAAGATCTTGATAAAAAAACAGTTACCTTTTAATGTCACCAGGATAATAATTAAATTTTTGAGGAAATCTGGAAAATTATAATCATTTAACGTAATTATTTTATAATATATAAGTAATATATGAATATGTTAATTTTCTTAAAGATCTTACGAAGAAATACACTGGGAAATCATTCAAAATCTTGACAAGAACATTGTAAGAAAAACAAAATATTCATATTTTGCCAAAATAATATCCCAAAAATTAAGCGCTTCAAAAATATATTAGAAATCGTGGAATAATCAAGTATTACAAGATCTTAGGAAGAAGAACAAATTTAAATTCATAGATAGGCTATCAGATTCGGCGAGTCAATGAATGCGAGAGAGCCAGCGATACGTCACCAACAACAATGATTGGTGACTGAGTTTGCATCAGAAGGACACCGGCGCCATTGCATTACTCTCCCGGTTCTTGCGTCTGCGCTGACTGCCCTGTTCAGACAGTGAGTAGAAGTTGTTCTGCGCCATCGAGGGTGAATCTACCTCCGACGGGTACATCTTGGCAAGATCAATACCTCCCCCGGGAGGGGCCAAGTGTCCCCGCGCCATCGCCCCTCCCTGACGGAGGACAAGCTCTGACTCCAGTCTGCGTGCCGCCTCTGTCAACTCCCAATGAGTGGGGGTCCCTTCCGACCCCCCACGGACGAGTGGGGAGGGAGCTGGGGCGGGGGGCCGGACTCGCTCCAAAGCCACGTGGGCCAAGTAGAGCTGAAGGATGGTGGAGTGAAGGGGGGAGGCGGCGCCGAGTGCGTCGTGGAGGTCGTCTACAGGTTGGTTGATAGCGGTGGTGGAGGAGGCGGGAGAGAGGGGGGAGGAGGGTCGCGGGTGGAAGGGTCGAACCGACTGAACGCAAGCAGGCAGTTCTACTTTGATGTTGTCCTGAGGGTTAGGGTTAAAATCGAGTTTAAACATTGACAAATGTATAATTGTTTGAAAATAGCATTAGCAGATGTATTTTTCTGTACATGAAAGTATGAGATCAATAGACGAATAGATAAATTTGCAAATAGTTAATCTGGATAGTCTCGCTAAGGTTAGTCTGATGCCCTTGACAATGAAAAAGTAATAATTAAAAGCCTTATAATAATTCTTATGATCAACCACACAATCGTTAATCGAGCGCTAACTTGTCTATTAACCTGCTTTGAGCAACATTGATGATTATTATTGAATTCTACATAGAACATAAACATTCAAAAAAACTCGTCTCTCTCTCCCAGTAATCATACAATATAAGGAGGAATTATTAAAGACTACATAAACAACAGCCTACGGGATTACGAAACAAAAAAAAGCGATTTTGTGCTCGATGCAAAATGTCTATTACAAAAATAAAAAGTATATCTTCTTTGAAAAGTGTGTTTATTAGTCTAGAGTTCAAGAAAATTCCCTATCCTAACTTGAAAGCTATGTTTGTATCTATACTTAGATATCGTTGACATCTCATTATTTATCTGTAAGAAAAAGCAACTGTAGAAAACTGCATTAAAATGCATGGCTGATAATTATTTAAAATCTTAACATTTTTCTATGCTCAACGAATAGATTTGTCCTGTTGACAACAACAATAGAAAAAACAGTGCCCATTTCTAGACATTGCTAAAGAATTTTACAATATGAGCCAATTAAAACTGGTGCTAAACTTAAATGGGTGTGGCATAAGTGGTTATGCCAATGGAAAAAACATTTTTTAGTAATCACACTCAATGTGTATAATTATAACAGAAAATATTGTATAAATTTTCACAATGATACTAGGGGTATTTAAATTGCACCAAAACTTCTACAGAAAGCAAACCCTTCGCCAATTATTCGAAAGTGTACAACATATAGTGAACATTTAGATAATGCATCTTCCATAATTCAAACATTCCCAGACTTACAATATGTATTGTCGGGCATATCGTAACTTTTTTAACGTTTAAAATAATGCATTATAACATAATAATAATACATGTATATATTGAATAACATATATAATAATAAATAATAACATTATGCAAGGATCAATAATAATCATATTTTCGACACAATACCTCATTTTTATTATCTAGACAGCCTATTCATAGGTTACCTACTCTCTGTCTCAATACCTATTATAATCTAAAGTCGTCAGTAAATAAAAGTTTTACAAGGATAAACTTATTGCTAAATGTTTCAACAGTAAAATATTACAATTATTCTTATATTATTTAAAGCCGCAAGTAAAAGATTGAGTAACAATAATAGCACAGTGAACGTGCTTAAACTATTGTAGACCTACTTTAAAAGTTAAAAGGACATCATTTATTGTTTATTTTTTATAAAAAAGTTTGAGTATCAATCACGAATAAAAAGATTCTTAGTCTTTGCTTACTTCAAAAAGTGACGATATAGAGCTTGATCTATTCCGGGATCTTCTCACAAGGCCATTCGGAGGCGATTCAGGCGGGACAAAATTAAAGTTTGCTGAAAGAAAAAGTAAAGTCTGGACTAGGAAAAGGTGATCAACACCGCGAAATTCAATTGTATTCTTTTCTATAAATTAGCCGATATCCAAGAAATATAGCAAAGTAAACACTATCAGGATGTGAAAAGACGGATAAATACGGGAGTTTCTACAACACTTTAACTGTTGACGATGGGCAAGGTAAAATAATAAACTTACAGATTTGTGATAAGTTATCGATATTTTCATCCATGAGTGAGTAAATACAAAAATTCTTTAAATAGTGATGTGAAGTGAGTCAGATCTAAAATAAAAAGAAAACAATATGATAAATTATAACATTCAAAATTAAATTTGAGAATGCTAGAAAATGTAATTGAACATGTTCTTCATAAACAAAAAATGTAAATACCGATAAATATTTCGACTGTAGACAATGGCAATCATTGTTAAAGTATATCGCTTATTTTTAGAAGCACGCGTGGATGTACTGAGGACAATAGATTAATACACAAAAATGAGATGATAACATTGTCAAGCACGGACTTTATTTTTCAAACACCAGACATTCCATTAATATTATCTTGATGCTCTTAAACTCTATATATGCGTATAAAACCTGGCCAACTGGTGCGCAAATTAAGGGAAGGGCCAATTGATTACCATTCATTAACTTCTTCGATACTCAACATTTTCCTATCTACTGGATGTGCTATACTATCCGTCATCAGCGAAACTTTTTTCACTAGATTATCTATATTTTCAAATTGTGAAACAATAACATATTTTTGTCAAAACAATATACATTTTTTAAAGTTATTAAAATGCTTAAGTAACTGTCTTATCTTCCTTCTCAAAATATATAATGTTTCAATTGTTATAATAGATTCATAACCGTGCTAGATAAATTATTTACCCTTCTGTCCTTGGGTCGTTCTATACGTGGCAGTCCTTGTAGGGGGGATACCCCTCCTCCTAGAAATAACCATTCCCCTTGACCAATTTAGCAGAAATTTAGTAAACACAAACTTTCGATTTTCTCTCTCTCTGTTTTTGACATTTTGATTATGTCATGGGGCCGCCAATCAGAAATCTAAAAAAGGATAAATTATTTTGGCACCAAAATAAATATGTATTGAGATAATTTTGGAGCGATTTGAGCAGCAGAAAATTCTACTTTGGTTAATGAAACTATCTGGTCATATCATAGGCCCAATGAGACTAGTGCAGACCAAACCTGACCAAGAGAGGAGGGAAAAATAGAAAAAATAAGAGAGAGGGAATGGAAAAAAGGGAAAAAAAATAAAAAATAGGGAGAGATGAGGGCGGGAGTTCAAATTGGAATTGACCGCCCCCCCGTTTGGTCCAGACCACATAATAATATAGATATTGTATCTCTGATGAATCCAACATACTGAAACTTAACATAATTATTTTATATATCTTTAAAGCTAGGTACAAAATTACTAATATTCCTCCATTTTCAAATGAATAGGTTGAAAAAATCAACAAATAAATATATAATTCAATATAACATAAATCAACGAGATGTTATTATAGATGTTTCAAAGTGATTAAGCACTAATACATTATTTTTAAATGTCTCACATGATCTGGCCTCGAACGGACGTCCATGTCATAAAATCGTTTAACATAACGGATTGCTTTATAGATTTTTTCAAGAGTCTAAATTTTGTGTGTCTATTACATACAAATATAGCAATTAACAGAGAAGTAATCTAATTAATATTTAAATGTTGGGGGTATCTTTTTTTTACTACCACATTTCTAAATTTCGATTTGCATCGGTTTTTGAAGCCAGTCTGACCCAAAAATTGGGATTCGGGGTGAAAAGTCGTAAATAATGAAAAGTCGTATTTAAAAAAGTCGTCCATAAAAAGTCGTAATCATATATTTTTAGTGCATTAATTAGTCGTCCATAAAAAGTCGTCTATAAAAAAACATTTATAT
>JAUZND010013229.1:31331-53914 GCA_034780555.1 Coelogynopora nodosa | reverse complement strand
GCAAAGCGTGAATCGCAATCTACCCTTGATATTATTAATAACGGGGTATGCCACATTATTATATATAGAAAAATTGTCTTTTTTATATTTAAATGTTTAATATATTAAAGCATATTGCTATCAATACACAATAATATCTTAACATTGGGTGTGTGCACTTTGTGATGCATGCAGCAGGCACACCGATATATGTTAGACAAAATGGCACATTGAGGCAGCTTTATACCTTCGACTATTTTAAGATGTCGATTAAATGGCAGCCAAAGTACCAAAATAATATCAATTGAATAACAATGATAAACCACAAATATATGCAAATATGTGCACCTAAGAATCCCCATAGTACAATATTTTTAATCGATGAGCTAAATGAAACTTTCTCTAGTGACGCAGTCAATTAGTCAACACTTCTGAACAGATAGTAACATATAATAGCACAGATTATTATGTTTTTAAAGTTATGACTAACCCAACTGATAACGGCGTTATTTATTTTTTAACTATTTCAGTCAGATCGTCAATATTGATTTTTCATTTCTAACCAAATTGGTTATGCAACGTAATAGTCACAATTTTGTCGGCTTATGTGACGTCTCCATTTGTTATTATATTCAGTAGATCTGAAATATTGATTGCACTCTTTACATGGATTTAGACTGACACCCCGTATTGATTGGACATAATCATTGACAAAATTAATAAATGTAAATATGTGAAACAATGTAAAACTAATTTCCAAACGTACATAAGAATTTATAACCGGTATCGTTTATCATAACTCTTGTAATGGACTTTTTGTTAATTCCTTTAACAAAAAACTCTCATTTATCGTAATTGTAATCTTCGAACTATAGGTGTAATAAAATGTAATAAATTAAATGTAAAAGATGTATTAAAAATTATGTTAATAAACACAACGATATTAATAAAAGTATAGCTTTGAGTTCATTATAACTGTGTATAGTATTCTTTCTCTACGTCACTGCTATCTGGTTCGTTGCACCGTATTTATGTTGTGCTTACAAATTTTATTTTGTACATCTGTTTATGTTCTCCTCTTTCCCTGTCAGCTTCTTTTTTTGCCTTTACAATTATGTTATTCCTGAAAATTTGTTCTGATATTTCTAATTTATTGAAAATGAGTTAAAAACTGAATGAGATCTATACATCGTCTTAATAGAAAAATATATTTTTATAAATTAATTTAGTTTATTTTATATTTTTGTGTTACCCTACCGAATACACTACATATTACTTATAGGTACTACTTATATACCGAATTGGCTATATACAACTTATAGTCGTGTTTTGGCGGCCATTTTGACCACAAACATCTATTTGTATATTACTTAATTTAACGTCTCTATTTACTATTGCGCTTTCGATCATATTAGATCTCTTTAGTAGTAAGTATGTTAATTGAATTTTTACTTCATTTTGTTGAAACTTTACATAACTTTTCGCGTTTTACCAAATTATTAAGAAAGATATTAAAGTTTATTATGAAATAAAGAGCTATTAATATTACCAGTTTATACATAACGATTCATATATAATGAAGTATTTTTGCCCAATATTTTTTTCCATTTAAGATTATTATGTTAATCCAATAGAAAATAGTGTCAATGAATAATAACGATTAGAGACATTTGTGTACCATCACGAGAAATGTATAACCATGGAATATATTGAAAGAATTGGTCAGTTTGAGCTTGGTTACGACGAATACATATGTACAGGGTTTGATTTTATCAAAATATCTAATCATTGTTGGGAATGAGCAGACTATATAATTAATGAAACAAAATCTTTACATAATATTAAAGAAATAATCGGTGGAATGTCCTATTTCATTATATACAATATTATTAGTCTACGATGAAAAACGAGTAAGGAACGTCATTTTGTGAAGATAAAATATGTAAACAATATTGATTACATACTCAATGTATGTGATTTACATTTATTAGAAGAATTAGAATGTAAATGAAGAAAAATGTAAGACAATAACCCTCTATTAAGCGACTTAAACTGAAAAGTTCAAAGTGTTCAAATATTCAACAGATTACAGAATCACTTACGTTATAAATATAAAAGGAAATCATAAATTAAGAGAGATAAGCTAAGAGATTACAAGTATTTGTAATGAACAAGTATTTAACCAATTGTTATTGACCGCGTAATCGACTACAAAGTATTTCGTTATTACTTGCAGCCTACAGGTGACTTGTAAATGTTACTTGGTAGCCGGATGTTTAGACTAAATAGGTGTACATATATATATATATATATATCAATAATTAGTCACAGCGTCTATTTAATACGAATATAAAGTTGTCAACGACTATAAAACCTTGTTTTTTAATTCACAGTATAAAGCCTATTTTAGATTAGTGTGTTATTTAGAAACTTCCGCGATATTCTATAAATGTTTTTAGAAGCAAAATGCATAGTTACGTTTATAACATGACGAGTTCCTCAAATGTAACAACCAGCAACCACTGTGTCACTTGGACAAATGAAACATTCTGGATGCCCAATCGGGATCCTCTTGCCATTGCACAACTGATGGTCAACCTTCTGGGAGTTGTCGGAAACTTTGCAATGTTTTTTGTTCTTCGAGAGAATCCCCTCGGCTCCAAACTGGCTACCAGAATCTTCATGCAACAATCTTGCCTGGATTGCATTGTTTGTTTATTTACCAGCGTATTCCTGATCCAACCCACCATGTGGACCACGGGAAATGCTTCACTGAGCAATTTCATTTGCAGAATTTGGCATAGTCAAGTGCTGTACTGGTTTTCTGTTCAGATGTCAATCTGGAATTTGGCTCTAATTGGAGTCGAGCGCTTTTGGGCGGTGACACGACCTCTGTATTACAAGATACTCAGTCCTAGTCGACAGGCAAATACATATATTGTTTTAATGTTAGTATACAACGCATTTGTTGCTCTACCAAACGCATGGGAAACTGAATTCAAACTTCGCTGTGGAGTACTGCAGTGCATTGGTCAGGAATTCTCCCAGTTCCTCACTTCCTTCTTCTTTGCTTATTCAATAGTCTGGTTCATAATGGTCTATTCGCTGGCCCTCGTCATTCTCATCATCTGCTACAGCTCGGTGATTTCCACACTGAGAAAATCCCGCAAACTCCACCGGTCCAATTACCGCGATAAACAGGCCAATCGGTTCACCAAAATGGCGGTCATCATCACGGTTGTGTATTTCTTCTGCATCACGTACGACGCCTTGGCCTACGTGCTTGGACGAACGGGCCTCTGGAAGTACGAGTATGGTACCACGCCGCACAAAGTTGGCATGTTCCTGGTGTCGTTGAACTCCTTTGCCAACCCAGTGATATATTTCACGTTTGTAACTCGTCACCCTTTTGTGCGCAATGTTATCAGGCGCGGTAGCAAGTCGTCTAGCCTAAAGTCGAACGGCAAACGTAGCACCTGTTTTAATTCTGGTTGTTCACAGCAGCATACTCATAGTGTGTCATGTTAGATGTATTGTGCATGAGGATGTGAATTACACTATTTTTTGTATTCTATGCAAATTAACAATAATTTAGTTAACATGGAAAGTGGAGAATGTTATTTTGTCAATAACAAGTTTATAAATATATCCTTTATTTATATTATTATATATATATAACCCTATTATGCAATTTGTAAAATATCCTCCTTAAACGAAATCTGTCTATATTGATTGTTTTATGTCTGCAAAAACTAGAATAAAATAAATGTAATATAATTTAGGAATTTCTGAGTTCTAATTATACTGCTTATATTTTGCAAATATAGCTTATTCCAATTAATCGAGCAGTATATACTTCAGTTATCAGAAATGAATGATTTATAGGATCACTTTTTTCTAATGTGTCTAGCTAAACTTTGAAAATGCTTGATAGAGGGGTCGATGAGAACGTTTGGAGGTCCATGTTCAAGTATAGTGTAACAATTGACAACGAAATTAATACATTACAGCTTATTATATGATTCACAGATTCCAGTTTAATTTATTTTTATAAATGATATAAAATTTCAATTGAAAATAATTGAAAATAATTCATAAATAATATAGCATCTTCAGTGCTGACTTATTCCAATTTTAAAACCATATATTTGGAAGTCTCAGATATTGTATTTGTAACATTTCAATGCCTTAAACTTTCTTTTTCATTGCTAACTACATTTAACCATGTGTTAATACTGTATATTTTACAAGCTTTGTACATATAACATGAAATTAAAACACATTTCTAATAATATTATACATTTTTTAATTCTATGATTTTCAATGGACCTATCTTTGAATCAATAGTGAAAATAATTTTGAAAATATTTTAAACTATGGTATTTTAAAATAATGTATACCTATATTTTTTATCGGTTATTATTATTTACACCATATCATGTTATAAATCTATCAACCTAAGGCCGCTTTAATTATTTCATGTTTAATTTAAACTTAACTTCAAAATCTGTAAACAATACACGAAAAATATTATTTTAATAATAACGATGACAACTTTAGTTTTACACATCTCCGCATATCCAATACTGTTTCGTTTTACAAAGAGATCATCCTTTTTATGCAGAGAACCGAACTAAAGCAATCAGGATTATTCATTATATAGCACCCTAATCTCGCAAATGCACATGTGGGAGTTCGGTTAGTGAATACATTATCCCTTACAACTCGTAAGCAGCTCAATTGACTTAAAGATACATTTTAAACATCCCATAATATTTGACTACGGCCATAACCTATAAACAACTTAATATTTCTCATTGATTAAAGCACAAAATGTATTTGAAGATAGTTATAATTTTCATAATACGAATAGTTTTAAAAGTTGTAACATAATACAATAAACATCAAATTGATAAAATAAAACACGAACCGCTAAACTATTTCACACAAATATATGTTTAAATATATATATAACCAAATATTTAAATCAACAAAATTCTCAATAATTAAGGTACTAAAAAATTATCAGGAGAATTAATTCATTTGATAATTATTAGACAATTGATATAAGTCAATGACTTCATATCAAGTGATGATATGATTAGTGTTAACTAAGTGATGATGTGATTAGTGTTAACTAAGTGATGATATGATTAGTGTTAACTAAGTGATGATATGATTAGTGTTAACTAAGTGATGATATGATTAGTGTTAACCAAGTGATGATATGATTAGTGTTAACTAAGTGATGATATGATTAGTGTTAACTAAGTGATAGATATAATTAGCTGATTTATATAATAGAAACATATGTGCTCGTATGATCCAAGTAATAGAAGGAAAGTAATGACGCCTTCAATATATTATAAATACTAAAATTGTATTCATCATCAACGTTTTGAATAGTTGCGGTAATATTTTTCAATGAAGCCCTTGCCTTAGTCGAATTTAAATAAGGCCCTCTATTTTACAGATTTTGAAATACAATGAGCCCGTCCATGACATTTTTAGACTTGGTTATTTACTAGGGCAGTTTTTCAGAATAACATTTTTCTTCAAGAAAAGTTATATTAAAAAATAATATATTTATTATAGGGATATTTACCCTAAATAATTATATTTTTAGAGAAAAAATCGTATTTGACGAATTCATGAGTAGAACTAAATTAATTTGATAAATATGTGAAATTACTAGAAAACTGTGGAATTATACAACGAATTTGGCAGTGCCATACTTGATGCACTGAAAACTAGCTATATAAGCAGAGGTGTTATAATATATTATCATTTTGAACCTGCTTTTTTGGTAATTTGTGTTATTAATGCATTAAATATTATACTTTGGTATAGTGCAACAAGTTCTTTATTCGAAATATCGTTATAATTTAATTTTTACCGAAAATATTTTTTAATATTTTCTTACAAGCAAAAAAATGTTAATCAATATTATTGTCTAAAATGTCATTTTATTATAAAAAAAATCCCGTATTTGTTCGCGTAAAAAATAATTATTTGGTTATAGACTTTTCAATTTCACGTTCCACTTATATGTTTCAGCTCCTTCGGTAAACTCAACGTTAAAAGTGAAAGGTCAAATGATGTACATGGAGTCTTGGCACGCGGTTGTTTTCCTTGGGACACCAGTGTAATTTTACATTAAACAATATAATCATGATTTTTACAGTAATAGATTTATTTATGATCACATTTTAAACTTAGACTCTTACAAAGCTGCATATCTGATTATTAATTTTTTTTTGTATTTTCTTTTCGTATAAAGTGACTACATAATTCACAATATTTGATTGATTGGGATGATTGAAATTTAATATCTGAATAAATTATGAAAAGGAAATGTGAAGGGCAATACATATAACCAATTATTTGTAGAAATAATGACATTGAAGTAATAAGTATCAATAACAAATTTGAATAAGAAATACAAAGGAAGATTCGAATGTGAACTATATTCAGGAGTAAAAATTATTGCTACGAAATTAAAAAGTAACATGCATAAGGTTTATGCAAACTGAAAGTTAATCGAATCTATATGTTTGCTTTGTCTATACTATGTAGTGTAGCTTTTAATTTGATCAATTTCGTCAGTTTAAAAAAAATTCCTTTACTTTATAATAATTTAATCTGTTCAAGAGGAACTAATTATATTTACCTATAATACGTAAAATTATCAGTAATAATAAGAAAACTAATTTATACATTTATTACATTTTGATTCTAGTGGCTAATTTTACTGGTAGTTACATGTGTTTTAAAGTTTATTTTTTTATTATTATATTATTCAAAGTAAAATGTATCTTTTCAATCATCATTTAGAGTAGTGTAGTGCAATTTATAAATAAACTATATAAATAAGTAAAACGTAAGTAAGGGATTTATTCTAAAATACTTTTTAATAGTGCAAAATGAGGATGTGTAGATATTTATATAATTTATCTATAATTATATAAAAAATAAATTTATAATTTATAAAATCATGTGAAATCCATTGATAGTGGTGATCTAATTTTAGTTAAATAGTAGTTTGGTAATCTCGAAAAATCAATAAAATAACAAAATATAAATTAAATAAATTAATAAATTGCATTAAATAAACCCTTTTTCTTATTATTAAGCAACATAAATTAATTATATATTTCATTTTTATTTTTACCTTTATATTAATCATCATATTTAAAAAAAGTTAGTCAACTATTTTAATAATCTTTTTAGTTTTTTTTGTGAACTTTTTTTAATGTACGTTTACAAACTAAGACGATGTGTGTTTTTTTGAAATATTACATGAAAAAAAAATTAATTTTACTAGAACTACCTGTATATTAGGATTTTTCATTAGAAAATGTATATTTGTTTAAAATTCCCATTAATTACTTCCTTTTATTGTTGTCGAACAATCGCTTAAAAATGAATAGTTATTCCACATTAATCCTACTGGATATTTTTTGAAGAATTGATTTACAATAGATTTCCAGGAACGGATTAATTCCACCGTGTCTTGCCTGCAAATAGCTATTCTGCTTTATACCCCTGGCAGTATCCCCCCCCCCTCCTTTCACACGGCGTACTGAAATGTTCAGTACTCTGTGACCAGAGGTGTACCTACTTTCTCTCCTCACTTGATTTCAGCATCGCTGATATTGAATCTCTACTGAGTAAGTCCATGTTCCTCAATGATCTCAGTATGCATGACTCCAGCAGGGAGCTGGTTCTGGCGGGAACCCAGCAATCCGCTGAACTCCGTCTCGCTCTTGACCAGGTAGGTGTTGTGATGTAATGTGATGTGATGTAATGTGATGTGATGTGATGTGATGTGATGTGATGTGATGGGAGAGGAGAGGAGAGAAGAGGATGCGTTTTATTCAATTAAATTTATTTAAAAAAATATTTGTAATGGTGACCAATTAGTTCCCCCAATTAATGTCTTATATTTTAACGTTAAGTATTGAACTCATTTTAAAAAGCACGCCTCATAGTTTTTAATTGATAGAAAATTGTTATTTACAGTTTGTTTCATATAAATTCTCTTGTTGCATTGATTGATCATTTTAATGCAGATGAGTGTTAATGCTGCATTTCTAATAGCTTTTGTTAGATATCAAAATTTAACTGTATGTAGTCATTGAAATAGTTGTGAATAAAGTCAATAGTTGATAATTTTAGGTTGAAAACGGCGATAAGTTTATTTCAAACAATTATTACTGATATCAAAACGTTACCTCGGATAACTTTCTCTATAGATTAAACGAAATCATTATAGTTACCTCCACATAAATATATACATTCTTAAATCACCAAACATAAACTTTAGTCAATATACAATAGTTAAATACAATTAAATTAGAATTAGAATTAAATTCAATGCAATTAAATCAGAATTTACTCAAAATGAAAAATCTCTCGAAAGTTTGAATAACATGCTGAAAACAGAAGTAAATAGGTTGAAATTTTAAAATGTAATTAATTTATATATTAAAATACCCGCGCTTATAATATCACATATAGTACAATATAAATTGTATTGTTTACTAATTGTCTACGCATTTTGAAAGATTTTGGTTTGATTTAAAACATTAGTATGATGACTTATTTTTTCAATTATTAAAAATATAAACTATATTGTTTACTAATTGTCTATGCATTTTGAAAGATTTTGGTTTGATTTAAAAAATTATTATGATAACTTATTTTTTCAATTATTAAAAATATATACGTCTTTTTATTTAATTGGGCGACCCCCAATTTCATTATTTTAACTCAGAAAGAATTTATTTAACCGTTGCACAACCCTTCATTGATACGGCTTTCATAAAATGTCGCTTTATATGCTGCAACGTATTCTATAAAATGTTCTATTGTGTCACAATTAATTATAAGGATGTAAATATTTAAAAATACGCTTCTCTGACTTGACAGAATATGAACTATATATCCCAAATTCTTGCCTTATTATATGACCTAAGGGGATTTTTGAAAAAACACAGAAATATACACAAAAAATAGATCAATAAGGATGTATAAACAATGTCAATTTAAAACTTATATAAAAATCAATCAAATATATAAACTTTTAAATGTTTCATAGCAAAAACAAAAAAATATTTGTTTAAGGTTTAATAGATCGAGATTTGTGTGTTTATTTCGCCATTTAAATGTTGTTAGTACTAGATTATGTCACTACAAGAATGTTTAATGTACCACATTATCACTATACCGTCCACTTATTTATTTCACGTATGCACTGACTTAGTAAATTACTATTATAAATAATATTATATTCAAGTAAACCTTGGTGAACTCTGATTATGCACGGAATGAAAAATGAATCAATACAAACCATAACATATATATAGTAATATCGAGTGATAAGCAGGGTGGTTTTGAGTGGAGTTGTTTCAGAGAAAAATAAGGTGTCAAAATAATTGATGACTGATATAACATTTGAATTTTATTTGATTATTCGAGTTTATTATTGCTTATTCGAGTTTAATATTGATTATTCTAGTCTTTTAAGCTTCTTGTTTGCATCATTCTGTTAGCCAATGTAAAATCATCAAATTGTGCTATATATTTAAACCTAATATTATTAAGAAATTGGTCACAAATACTAAACAAGCATACATTGTGTACCGGATAACTTGACATATTCACATCAAGTAATGTACAATGTACATACTATTGAACGTGAATGCATAATTATACAATTGTAATTTATTATAATAAATTGTTCCATTTTTTTATATGTTCGCGGTTCAGGTTTACAGTTTTAACCGTTTTCTGATTAATTTTAGAAATCAATAACACATGCAATATTTAATTACTTTAAATTCTAAATTTAAATACATAATTTCATTGGTAATAAATTAGTATAGTGAACTTATCAGCTGTTAGTGTAACTTATTTAATTAATAATTACTATTGAATTTTTTTTAATAGTTAATTTGCTTAAATTAGTCAAATTAATAAAATTTCTTAAAATATTATATTGCAAATACTTAAAAATTGTAATAAATAATTAAGGTTTTTAAGATTGTATACGAAAATGTAAATTGTTTATGTTGTTTATAGCTACTATGTATATTAACAACTGTTAGGAATAATTATCTTTAAATAAATATTTTATTTGATAAATAAATTGTTGAATAATGGAAGCTTAACTTCACAACATCATTGTCGCACAATGTCGCACAATGTCGCACAATGTTGCACAATGTCGCACAATGTTGCACAATGTCGCACAATGTCGCATAATGTCGCATAATGTCGCACAATGTCGCACAATGTTGCACAATGTCGCATAATGTCGCACAATGTCGCATAATGGCGCATAATGTCGCACAATGTTGCACAATGTTGCACAATGTCGCACAATGTCGCACAATGTCGCACAATGTCGCACAATGTCGCACAATGTCGCACAATGTCGCACAATGTTGCATAATGTCGCATAATGTCGCATAATGGCGCACAATGTCGCACAATGTCGCATAATGTCGCACAGTGTCGCATAATGTCGCATAATGTCGCATAATGTCGCACAATGTCGCACAATGTCGCATAATGTCGCACAATGTCGCATAATGTCGCACAGTGTCGCACAATGTCGCATAATGTCGCATAATGTCCAATAATGTTGCATAATGTCGCACAGTGTCGCACAATGTCGCACAGTGTCGCATAATGTCGCACAATGTCGCACAATGTCGCATAATGTCGCACAATGTCGCACAGTGTCGCATAATGTCGCACAATGTCGCACAATGTCGCACAGTGTCGCATAATGTCGCACAATGTCGCACAGTGTCGCATAATGTCGCACAATGTCGCACAATGTCGCACAATGGCGCACTTTGGGTAAAACACAATAGCTACGGGAAAGTTACGTTAACTAATAACATTTATCTATTTCATTTTATTTAACAAATAATTTTGCAGATTACTTGCTGCTATTATTTTTATTATCGTTTGATATGCTTATTGAATAATATGCCCTTCATTTTGTGTATATTATATGTTGACGAGTATTAAATTTAATATCTTCAAAGAATTTTTTCGCGTTCTAGAGATTGATTTGTGTGTTGACATCAAAAGCGGCATTGTCGTTTTCCAATCCCTTTAGAAATGTATAAATCCCTTTTTACTTTATATAAGAAGTACAAAAGTCTCTGCATCACTGTTTGAAATTTAAAACATTTTAAGCGTTATAGAAAGGGTTATATTATGCGTAAATTATTTTAATGTAATGTTTGGTTAGAAGGTCCGTTTTGTTTTAACTTATTTTATTGCTTGAATTTTGATTTCTGTATCAAACTGTGCACAGCAAATTTATAGATGCACTCATATATATATATATAGCGTTACCAATTAGCATTACCAATAGCATTACCAATTGTATCAGATAAAGCGTATATAAATTTTTAGAATTTCATCTAAATAAGTTTATCAGATATGTTTATATTCTAGATTGCATTTTATAATTTTGTTATAAAAGGTTGGCTATTGGCTATTTCCGAAAATGAGCAGTTAAAATATTAAACATAAAGATAAACAATATTTAAAGATAAAAAGCATAATTAACGCACTATTTAGATCTTTAATATTTTTTTAAAATCATGAAAAGATTAAAAAAATATTTCCCAAAAATTATTTTTAAACATTTCATGATGCAATAGTTTCTCTTAAAAGTAAATAATAATAAAAACACAGTAAACAACTGTCTATAAAATTGTACGATAAAATATTATATAAAAGATATTGCCAATACTATTCTGGGCATACAGACAAAATACGGGTTATTCGTTCAAAAATTACTTCTATCCTATTATTTTAAATTTCGTTATAAATTAGATTTTCACAATCGTAATGATATTTTATTGATATTAATTATTTGAAAATGAAAATGAAAATGCTTTTGTTTTGTTATAATTTAAATTCCAATTCAAAGGTGTTCAAATAATTACCTTAATTTTTAGATTTTCAGAATTTCTCAAATTGCATAGATATTAATCAATAATAATAATAATTGCATAAGTATTCAATTCAAATTTTAATTCAAAATTTATTCAATATTCAAATATACTTACAGCAATACAATAGTAATCTATGAATGAATAATATAAATAATTAGGTTATTTAATCAGGTAGAGTTAATATAAGAGCATAGTCATGGTAAATGGAGGAGAGGATTGCCTCCAAAGAGAAGTTCTCACGAGATGCTCACGACGAGGGTTTCCTCAACAGGTTGAAAATTCCTCTGGAGATAAATAATGGGTAGAGGGATTGTTCGAAGAAAGGACCATTTTGAGAACTCTTTTAGCTTGCTTTTGACGAGATTCTGGAAGATGTATACTGAAAGTTTAGGAAAGTTCGTAAACTTGATTACTTTCTTTTAAAGTTTTTCTAGATTGTTGTTTTGTTTAGGGTTTTTTGTTTGTTTGTTTGTTTGTTTGGTTGTCTTTTACCTTTCAAAATGTATTCCGACATAGATCGAATGGGCGCTTAATAAATTTTGTGTAGATAATTAGTTTAGAAAGAATCCTTTAATTTCCTTTTTGTATAAAGTTTTCTACTACATGACCGTACTGTTTTGGTAAAATGTCCTACCCAGTACATCTTGTTGTTAAAATAGATGACAATATGTTCATTCAGATGTGTATTTCTTAAGATCAGGTTATTTAAACGGAGGACATATAATACTTCTGAATTTGATGTTAAGACCATGCGAATTACATTCTTTGTTAAATTCCTTAATAGCGGTAAAAAAAATTGTGGTCGATTTTTTCTAACTTTTTGTAACTAGCGATCGCTTTAGAGTCGTCTGTAAATGATTGAGATAAACCTAGCACACTAACGCAAAATAAAGAAGGTGAGATGACGTTACCTTAAAATATAACGTTACTGGGTTTTAAAAGTAATTCTTCATAAGAATAGTGAACCCAATTAAAACAATTAGTTTTTGATAACGAATTGATTTAAATGAGTTTAAACGCTTTACTAAAGTTAAAAGATATAATTAAAGTACATAGTTACCCATATGAATGCACCGATGAAAAGACGTAAAGTTATTATGTATGTAGATGAGCCCAGAAATAATGTTCTATTGAGATCAAAAACCATATTTGATTTGGTCCATGTAGTGCTGAAGATGAATTTAAACAATGAACAAATTATAAAATATAATAACCAACATTCAAGCAATGAAACAATATGTACAACTGAAAATCCTGGAACATTGATTATAATCATTACATAAATGATATTCATTACTCAAAGCCCTTTTTAGACTAAATAGATGTATATATTCATCCATAAACTATTTTGCACGGGTCTATTTTTATTATACAGTATAGTATTACAATAAAGTTATAATCATAAACAAATATCAAAATGAAATATTATAATTCTATATACGCACAATTATTTACATCCAAATGATTTCAAAACCTTTATAAAATCGTAAAAATATTCATCTTTGTTTACTTATTCTTTTTAATGTGTATAGAATTTAGTTTTATCAAATAATTTAGGAAGAGAAATTATTCTGGCTTTTTAAAAAATATTTTTCGAATTATCACCAATTATATGTAATTAATTAAAGTATTTAAATGTTATATTATACTTCAAATTGTAATTAATACCTACGCATGTTTTGTAATAAGAGATGAAGTCGTATTCTAGTTAAATTTATTAAAAGTATAAAATAATTTGTTTTATCGAGTTCGCTCAACTTTTACTTTTTCTATTATTTTTGTGATTGTTAACACCCTCCTTTACATAAATAGAAAAGAGTTTATTTTCAGTGGATACAACAAAATAAACATTTTCAAAAATATATCAAATAAATGCTAGCTAGGGCCTAATTTATGTTATATTATACAGCACATACAAAATTGCAGTTTACGTTTAAACTTCCTTTTAAATTACTATTTGATTAATATTAAATTCGTTAAAAAAAAATAAATGTAAGTTCATTTTGTAAGTTCATATCAATACATCAATATATAGAATAATACGAAAAATACACTGTTTTGAAATATTACCTTAAATAAAACGATAATGCATATTATATGAGAGATTTCACTTGACAGATTGGTAATTATTTTTTTACAATAGTTATTGATTATTGGATAAAGGTTACGACTTGCGTAAGTGTTCCAAATGTGCTTTGTCAGTTGCTTTCCAATCACCAGGTTTCTGTTGGTTGCTTTCCAATCAAAAGGTCCCTGTCGGTTGCTTTCCAATCACCAGGTCTCTGTTGGTTGCTTTCCAATCACCAGGTCCCTGTTGGTTGCTTTCCAATCACCAGGTCTCTGTTGGTTGCTTTCCAATCACCAGGTCCCTGTCGGTTGCTTTCCAATCACCAGGTCTCTGTTGTGTGTGATCAAAACACATTTTGTTTTAACTATTTCAATTATTATCAGAATGAAATAAATAATTTAAATATTTAAAAAATAAACTATAAACATAAAAATAATGGCTTTCTGTCAAATGATAAATTCATCACAGTGCCAAACATTAAATTATATTAAATACTTATCTATTTTCTAAGTATTTAAAAAACTGGTATCTTCACAGTGGTAGTGTTTTATACATACATATATCAATAGTTTATTACATAGTATATCAATTTATAAGCCAATAATTCCATAATTCGCTCGTGCCAAGCTGTCATACGCGATGCGGAGTGACGGTTTCTGCCAAATAAGGTCGTCCAATAAAATATTAACAGCAACCAATATCCGTTCTATTCGGAAACATTACAGATATTAAGATTTCTTCCATGAAACTTTTACCATTTTTTTGTCGAGAAAGAAAGAATCCTTTTTCTTTGATAAATTGTTTACTATTTTATATATTATTTATGAGAAATATTAAGATTGTGATGTTATTGTGTTTTTTAACATTGTGTTATTTACTAACTAAATAAATAGTAGAAGTCACTGGAACTCAAATTGATATCACTATATATTTTTAAGCATAAATCTTATGGATATATTAATTTAAACTTTTTTCAAAATTATTGTTCAATACTAAATGATACCAAGTGTATATATATATAACATTTGTTGCGATTTTTATATAAAAAATTAAATTTTAATCCTGCATTAAATTTAAATACGGTGCGATAAGCTAATGCAGCAATATCGATAATAACATAAACTAATACCATGTTTATACAGAATGTACATCCTTCTAGAGTTTTGAGGTTATATTAGTATAAGTAATATAAGAAGAGTAGTATAGTAGTATAAGTAGTATAGGAAGAGTAGTATAGTAGTATAAGTAGTATAGGAAGAGTAGTATCGTAGTATAAGTAGTATAAGAAGAGTAACATAGTAGTATAAGTAGTATAGGAAGAGTAGTATAGTAGTATAAGTAGTATAGAAAAAGTAGTATAAGTAGTATAGGAAGAGAGTATAGTAGTATAAGTAATATCGGAAAAGTCAAATTTGCAGCAATTTTGACGTAATACACTTATTCCCATTTAACCTAATGAGCGCCAAGTATTTGAGACAAATCCGGAGCTTAAAAAACATATGACGAGGTATAATGTGTGTCAGATGCAAGTAATACGAATTTGTAGCCTATGTTGAGAGAACGGACATCAATATGACTCGAATTTCTGTTGAATCACATGTCTAAGCTGCGCCTTGCATTCAAGATCTATAACAACAATATTTACAGGGAAAATATGGTTAAAGACATACTCGTCTGCAATCGATTACGTAATCCATACAAGATTCTAAATAAAAGATCATTGCCAATTTAAGCTGTGCTGTGGCCGCATCTATTTGGGTCAATCTAGCGAAACCGACTACGGAACCAGTTACGCTATCAGCCCGAACAATTATTTTTCAGCGAAATGATTCCGACGGATGGCCGACAGCCACTGCTTTATCTAAGAAAAATAAGAGAAAAAATTAAAACTTCAATTTATATCTATATTTCGTATAAATTCCTTGAACGCTTACATATTGACTGATATTTAAATATGTAAAACAAATTCAAAATTCAAACAATAAGATGATTAATTGATGGAAAATGAATTAATGACGTTCGAGATTTGTTTTAAAATATAAAATAATAGTATTATATCTATAAGATATGTATGTTATATTTATACATTTTTATTCAAATTTCCTATTGATTTATAAGATAATTTTACTTTAATTACAGAAAATGTCATCGACGTCAACTTTGAAAACCATATTGTCTACATAAATATAACACAATTTGATAGTTAAAAACTTCTACCATCCTGTAATTTTTTATATTCTAAAACTTGTTAAAAAATAATATACTTTGAATAAAATAAGCTTATTTAGGAGTTTATTAAACATAATACAATAAAGGCTGTGACTGTTAGTTTTTATTTGAAGGCATGTTGATATCCATGGTGATATCCATGGTGATATCCATGTATAAAATTGCATTATGTATATGACAAAATATATATCCTAAATTATAAATAATATGTCAAAATGTGGAATCGAACCTTAGACGTTGGGTTTTAAACTGCTTGACTTTCCATATTATTCTAATTTATGTTTCTTTTCAAATTTATAACAGCTGGTCAATCTCAAAAACGGAAAGAGTGAACTCTTGATATAGTCTTTGCTAGATTGTTACCACCTTTTGATTACGATGACAAACTTATACCGTACATCCTCTAATGGCTCGGTACGTCAAAAGAATAAAACAATTTATTCTTCAACGGAGAAAATTTGCTCACTATGAGAATTAGTATTTCAGCAACTATCTGTTGGGATATATTTGGTATATATAGTTATAATTCAGTTGTGATGTTCAGTTGTTATATGCTGTGGTTCAGTTAGCTGTGAAGAAAGTTAAGATCTAATGTGATCTTGAAGATATTAATCTAATTTATTTTACAAATTCAAATTATTTTCTGCTCTATAGAGTATTTCATCGTATTCTTTATCATATTGGAAAAGTAGTTATCAAGGGTCATTGAACAGAAACAATGCATTCCATCCATTTATGAAGGGATTACTTTGATCTTGTAATTGATTTTCTATTTCCAAAACAAAATATTTTGCATAGAGCTTATAATTAATCTACAATTCAATAAAAATTACTTTTTGATGAATTCATTAACTATTAATTGAAGGGAAATATAACAATGTGAAGTGCATAATCAGAGAATTTCAACAACATAGAGAAGAAGCTCAACGACAGTCTAACATGGTCGATTAAGATCATTTTATAATAAAATAATATCACTAGGTGTTTTATGTTATGCAATAAAACCACTACCATTAAGTAATATACTATCAATATATTAGATAAACTGGGGAGAGAGAAAGGCAGGAAGGGAGATATCACACTATAGGTTTTGTGAGGTCAAACTGTTGCAGAATCAATCTTTCTAATACTACTCCTCATAGGGGTAACAATTTATTTGTATAAGCCAAGTGGGTGTAACAGCCGGAAAGCTTCGTTCACTCTCCGTATTTAAGATCGTTATATAATGCACACCAGACAAATAATTAAAAATATAGTGATTATAGTACGTCATATATGATATGAATAGGATATTGTTGCATAATATAAGTGTCCGTAATATAAGTCGCTAAACATGATAAATATATTATTGCATAATGTTGTGCACACTAATACCAATGACAGGTATAATCTATATTTATAATATGGAATATATAATAACATTAATAACATTTATCACAGATAAGTTTTCAAATACAGACTACAGTTTCTAATTTATACGCACAAATTAACACAACTTCGGATTAAAGAATAGAACACGCTATCAAATTATTCTATCCGACAAATGCTCACCCGCTAAACATTGGTCAAAGGCATTAAAATTTAATTAAATTATTACATAAAAAAATATCTAATCTTTCTTATAATGTAATAAAATGACTCGCTGAGGTAAATATTGAATCTGAAATAGTCAAAGACTTTATAGTCTATGAATTTAAAGTCTATGGAAATAGTACAGTGATTTTTTAGAATTTGTATTATATTGCTTAAGTCTTTTCATTCAAAACACAAAATCACTACTTAAGCTGTTCTTTTGACGCGTTGCTATTTGAGTTAAAATTATTATTAATTTTTTATTTAATTTCTAAATTACAATAGATTTCAGGTTTTCAAAAGCTTCAGTATAAACAATAAAATCTAAATTTCAAATAATCTAAATACTTTTTTTGTTTCAATAATCACAACTAGTTACTTTATTACATCATTAAATAGAAGTTATTTTTTATTTATTTAAAAAAATTTCATTGTTCGTTAACAGTTTTTTATATTTCTGTATAACTGATGAGGGAGTCAATTTTTTTACATTGAATGATAAAACAAAAAATTCCTCATTATTGTAATTATAGTCTATATTAATAATTTAATATCCCAATCCAATAATAAAAAATAAAACAACTTTTATCAATTCTATTTCTGCTGGTTCATTCACAACCTTTGTTAAGGGTCAAAATGAGTATGTTTTTTTGTTTTGTTTATTAGTAAATAATTATTTGTTAAATTTATGTTTGCACAAAAGCATAACATATTTATAACAATTTTCAATTTAGAATTTTCCAAAATTATAATTAAAAAAACCAAATTTTGTTGACAACTCAGTTATTATTAAATTGGTTCGACAAAAACGATTTTCTTAATTCCTTTTGGACGGACAAAATATATAGAGTATAATGTATTAAATCTATAAAATACGAAAATTTGTTTGTCGAATATAGTAAGTATATGTATTTCAGATAAAACAAGAAGAATATTTTATTAGATATTTTAAAATCGCCTAGTTGGCGAAGGGTGCAACCTTCGATACATAAAACTATGCAAACCCTAATGAACCAATATCTCTATTTTTAGTGTAATCGGGTGTGGCATATATATATGGGGCGCTCGTTTGTGGTAATGGAATATCTGTGTGTTTCCTTTTTACGTTAAGGGAAAAATGTAGAACGTATAAAAGTTTAAATGAAATCCTAATTTTAACATGATCTTTCAAACTCGGCAGCAACTCGCTGGACTCTAATTTTGAAAAGGAATATACTTTTATTATCAATTCATAAAACCACAATTACAATTTTCAACTATACTTCAACTTAAAATAATTTATATTATGTATAGTTGGTAGAAACCATTACAAGCTGACAGTGTAATATTTTTAAGACTATAAGATTAAATACAACTGGAATGATAACTTATTTAAACTAGGTAATTTATTATGTAGAGAAAAACTGTTCAATAACAGAAGAAAAGTTTTGAAATTATTGTAACAATGACTCGACCGAGATTGAAAATATATAAATACGAAAATATTGTGATAATTTTGCAAAATGCATGGATTATTTTTTAATAAAGTTCACTTTAAAAACTGAAAAAATAATTTATTATTAATTTCAATACATTTCAATTAAAGTAAATTATTTGTTTTTAGTATAACATAAACAGCTTGTTATATTAAAAAAAAATTAAATCTGACTCATTTTGGATCATGTGATAATTCACTACTAGTTCGCAAACACAGTTATTAAAATGATAAAAAAATTAATTTAAATAACTTACCGGACAATTAATTCATCACTTTCAAATAAACAACATGAACTAATACATACCTTTACAATTGCTCGATTATCAATCTGTCTGAGTCGATGACTTATAAGTAATATAATCAATTTTATTAAGAAATGTCTGCTTTGCATTAATCACAAACTTGCTTATAAATAAATATACACATCATTTAACTTCAGTAATATAAAATTGTTTAAATCTATAAAAGCATAATAAATATAATATAAAACACAATCATATTTTTCAACTGAAAATAACGGTGGTTTTTTTGACTGTCTAAAGCACGCTTGTATTATATGACATCTCAAGAATAGAAAATTAGCATTAAAAGTTCCGCTAACAAAGCGAAAGGTATCTCGCTATAACTTAGTGTTTAAATGTCAAATACAAAGTTATTGTAAATGAGAAAATAATTAAATTGAGACAACTCGTTGATAATTCGTATATACACAAAAGGAATTAAATATAGTTGTGTTAAATTAAAATATATTACAGATATACATGTATATGTCAATTACAATTTTGTAAATGTAATTCGATATAATTGTATATCTAGACACACATAATGAAACATCATATCTAGTTACTATCTTATATTACTAAATAATAACTTACAATGAGCACTAAATAAAAGCATCTTACGGATACTTTGTTATCTATAACTATTTACATTTTATATAAATATTCACCCATTTCAATATTTGAGTACAAGGTGGAAACTTTGGTTGGTGCACTGATTTCTTATGCAATTGAAATTACAGATAGGAAAACAATCCTTTATAGATTTAAGCCAAAGTGAATTCCTACATTTCATTCATCACACGTCTACCCCTGTGTTATATAAATTATATAACTTAGCCAGCTTATAATTATAATATTAAACATCATTTCTTTCGCAATCAGCTTGTTTCAACACAAATGAAATCATTATAATATGTTTAAACACTACGATAATTTATAAAAAGCATTGGTGTTTTTGTTGATAATTTTGAAATGAGTTTCAGGAATGTTTTTTGACTGAATAAATAATTTAATTTTAGTGTGATTTTACACCGTTAGGAGTGAATGAAAAGTTATATAACCGCAAGAAAAATAATGCAATGCTTTGTGGTTTGTATTGTATACAGCAAAGAAGTAAGTAGAAAGCTTTATGATTGTTAGGAAAAAAATTGAACTGTTCATGTGGTTTTTTTTACATTACAGGAGCAGGTTAAAAGTCGGCGCCTGGAAGAAAGCATGCGCCAATTGGATGAAGAAATGCGGCGTACGGATGAATTGCTGTATCAGATGATACCCAAGTCAGTTGCAGATAGGTTACGCAATGGAGAATCCGCTATCAACACGTGCCAAGTAAGGGTTTTGTTTAATAAATTCTGAAGAAAATATTAAACATTATATTATAAGATGCATGACATATGTATAGGCTTTGTGGTTATACTACATTAATACAGGCATTCCGACGCATTCTAAAAGTATTCATTAGGACAATGAGTGACAATTCTGTTCGCGCTAAAGGATTTTTTTAATAAAATTCTTATTATATCCCATAAAACAGTATATATATATATTGACTATAATCGTAAAAGAGATTCTCGGGTATAAATTCTCAAACAATATTATCTAGCTAACAATTTCAAAAATCATGCAAATATTTAGCATATATATTCAGCAAAAATATTTAACCTGAATAAAATAAAATATTGTAAGACACCATGTGATTTCTCTAAATATATATGTTTAGATATATACAGTTCTGGGACTAGTTCTGGGATATGTTACAGATGATTCGGTTAGAGCGACGTCTCATCCGGAAGGTAATCTTCGATATAATTGATAGATTTTTGTCGGGAAGTATTGTTTAATTGTTTGACCATAAGTAAAATATTACTCGAACAACATTTCTGAATGCGAATAAAGAAAAAAGTCTGTCTTCATTTCGTTCACCAAGATACAAATACGTTGCATATATGTTTGTTATACATTTCCATTAGTTATATTTACTCCTATTGTATAAACAGTTTTGTTTCTTATTTTTGTAACTTTTTCCTTCATTGATTTTCGCCGAATATCAAGCGTTTTTTCTTCAATGTTTCATATCTTTTTCTTTTTAGAATTGACCTAAGTACTTTTTTGGGAGTTAGCTGTAATTGTAATAGTTAAAATAAGATATGGGTTTGCATCAATAGTTCACATAATTTTTGGAAAAACAATACTAACTTTGTTTATGACTAAATTCTATAAAGCTGTTAAAAAAGACAAACAACAAATTACCGGAGATGATTCAAATGTATAATTAAAGAACATCCTCAAAAAACACTAAAACTGCATATTTTTATTTTTGAATCTTTACTGGAAATCTATTTTGATAATTGTATAATATCAATACTTGAATTTGGTCAACTTTTGATCTTTTAAATTTTATTTATTGAATGTCATAACAAACAAAAATGTTCTGCTTAATTATAAAATAAATAATTACTAGAATTATTTACTAATTTAATTTTTGCTATTATTATTATTTTTTATTTCATTTATATTATGATCATTTGAATCCATTTTAAACTCATTACTTTGTAATATATCATATTTTTACACAATAATCGTTCCCCATTTTACACAAAACTTATTAGTTCCACTAATTCTGTATCACTCTGAAAATGTTATTTATACAATTTTATATTCGTGATATGGTTTCATATACACACAAAATGATATATTTTGACTTGTGATTGTTTCTGGGCAAAAAATATTCATCGTGTTATAACTAATAGAAACATGTATGAACCATAAATCGTCACATAATTGAAGACAAAAAAAATAACCATCAATAATATAATAATCTTAAACTTTTTACTAAAATAACAATAATAGTGTTCGTTAGAGTTTATCTCAAGCAAATATAATTGTCAATGCAGTCATTGTTGATCATATATAATGGTCAATGCAGTCATTGTTGATCATATATAATGGTCAATGCAGTCATTGTTGATCATATATAATGGTCAATGCAGTCA
>JAUZND010013229.1:0-31231 GCA_034780555.1 Coelogynopora nodosa | reverse complement strand
TTGTTGATCATATAATTCAGCTAGATAACTTATTCACAAACAATTAACGTGTGACACTCATTTTAAATAAATTTAAAAAATGAAAGGGTTGGTACGTCGGGTTCATAATAAAGTAAAATATAAGTGGCGCGACATGTGGAATGAATTCAAATTCCAATATAATTCAACAGACTCTGCGATGCCTTTCTCATTTTAAACAATTAGTCTTATATCACCTTGTATTCCGAAAATCAAAAGACGAACTTGGTATCAGCATGTTACTGAATGGAATCCTCTGATGATGTCACTTGTGTAGGTCTGGTTTTCAACACGGTGGTAGGAACTTTAGGAGAGACTATGCCATATTCGGATTTAATTTATAACTCGGAAAGATCAGATAAATCCTGCGGAACAAAATCTAAGGATTTCAATGTTCTGCATTTTGAGCCAAGTTAATCAAGTTGATTAAAAAGTGAATATATTCAGGGAACATTTTGGGAACATTCAGGGAACATTTTGAAAATGCCTATTTGATTTGTTTTCATTTTGTCCTATTTGATATGGAAGTTGTAGGTGGTACTAAAATGTGTTTTGTCAATTTCTTTTGTGTTAAATTGAATGTTATTGCGTACTAGCAGCTATTTTTATTGTTTTTATTATACAGTTAAATGTCATACTCCATTATTCCGTTTTCAACGTTCTAATACAAAATAACGTAGATGTGTAAACATTATTACAGATAAGATTAATTGTTTTGTTACAAACATATTCTAAAAATAGTATTATATATCAAACAACAACAAGATTGATTGATATATTTTTATTATATAATAAACAACTTTGCAATTAGTTTATAACTTTACATCCTTTTGAGTAATTATTGTTACCAGATCTTAAACTATATTAATAAATTCATAACATACTTTCTATATTATGAAGTCGGTTTGGTTTGCTACTCATAAAGATATAATCAGATTAATTAACTCAGACAGAATTCATTACCGATTGAAATATTTTTGCGATAGTCACGTTTTCTCAAATTGATCGATCCATCGATATATATAGTAACTTATATTCATTATACCATTAAGTAAATAAATCAAACCTTTGATAGTTATATATATATATATAGTAATGTGTAATAAAAATTGATAATTTGAAAAATACTAATAAAGTGAAAACCGCGAATAAAATTAATATTATATTGAAGAATCGTCTTAATAAAACCGTGTTTTCAATCAAAATATAAAATATGTTATATAACATATTATTTATATATTATTACTAAAGATAAATCATTAATAAGCAAAAATTATAAATTATAAATTGATCACAGATATCATTTAAATAAAGGATAGTCAGTATAGCATGTATATGAATACCTAATTTTAATGTAAATAATTATTAATAAAAAAAAATTCTTAATATTTAGCAGGTCATCCCTGTGACATAACAACTAATAATAAATGAATATCACTATTCAGTAACAATATTAGATATTAATATGAAGTGGAGTGTGGAGAACACAACAACGATCTTCATGGCGTCCTCCTGAAAAGCATTCACCCGACAAGGCTAAACAGCTGACATGCGGGAGATTTTCTAAAATGTTTTTTTTTAATTTCTACTGCTTAAAATAATTTCCAACATATTAGTAGTGCTTTATCAGTAGTATTAATTGTTTTAGTATTTTGTTAGTTGCTCAAGTAATAGTTTGTTTGTAAACGTTTTCAGCATTCGTTTAATCAGCATTTTAAACGAATGTTTTCGTATTATTTATATTGTTTTATATTAGGATTTCTGGACAGTTACAAGATTATTGTGTTAGTTCATTTTATAGGTTACTCTGGTGTGTTATTGTTCGTCACGTAGGCTGCTTAGTGTTTTTCATTATTTGATGACATATGTTTCTCATAAAGTCACTTTGTTCAGTAAGCTGAGCTATTCAAATGGTTACATAATAGTATTTTATCCAGCAGAAGATGTCGTAAATGCCTCCTATTCTTGCGTGTTATGTCAAGAAATATTTATTACCCTTTTATCGCATAAAGATGTGGAAAATCTGACACGTTCTTAGTTTACTTTCATTCAGTAATATTTTATTCAAATAGATACAAATATTAATATCAGTTTTATATCTCTTGTCCGAAAATACGTGATAAAATATCGCTACTTAAATTACTTTACTTTTGTATTATATATATATATATAAAATAACACTAGTAGCAGGCTCAACCGTAAACCGTTTTTCATATATTTTTCTAAATTGTTCTTAACTTATTCAAAAACAAGCCAAATTAATTTATTTAACATTTACTTTTGATATAATCTGCTTTTTTGAGAACATTAGTAAAATATGTCTTAAGCTTTTTGTGATTATGTTGTTAAATGTGTTACTACATATGATTCAGCTTTAAATATAAATTTCGTATGTTAACTTGAAATTGATTTTTTTATGTATTTGAAACATTAAGCCTAATTTCTTTAACATAATTTAATAATAATTAATCCTATATTAAAACATAATAAGTGTGTTTTTATAGTTTGATAAAAAGTATATATAACATTTGTTATGAAATAAATACATAAGGAACAATTGAAACGAAATATTATTTGAAGTAATCTAAGTTTCGCTCTGTTTCTCAGACGAAGCCATGTCCAATGCGATAAGTTGATTTTGATTGATCTCATTCATTACCAATGACTATATTCCATTTAATTGATCTCATTACCAATAACTATATTTTATTTGCAAATACACAGGTGTACTCAGTGCAGTATGGGCCTCTACTTGGCTTTTGTATGTTCGCAATAAATGCATTATTACTCGTATTATATTATATAGCGTCGTCACTATGTGAATCCTGCATTACTCGTTAATAATAAGTAATTATGTCACAATTACTATGCTTTACAATATGAATTAATATTTGGGTCAAATTATATTGAAGCAATTTTTTTTTTATAAAAATCAATAGTGTATCATATTCCATAATTGAATTCTTCAACGTAAACCATTATCGTTTAATGATTTTGATCCTTCAACTTTGTTAGTATTTTGATGTTTTTATCATATAATTAAACCAGTCTAAAATATCTGTAAAAATTAATATAACACATATAATCATAGTTTTTTTAAAGATTTGACACGCAAAACATTTATAGAGAATGAATATGTTTACATAGGAGATTTGAAGCTGTTAATATTATAATAAATAAAAGAAGAAAAACGTTACCATGTGGGAAAATAATTACTAATTTTCGTTTTGTTTTTTAAATTGTATCTTAATGAAAAAAATATCTTCATTCTAGATAAACGCTTCCTGGATATTAAATAATTTAAACATTCATGATTTTTTAATTTGTTTAAATGAAATGGATTTTTTCACCAGTAGTAATGCAAAAAGGAAATAAAAATGTTTTGTTGCTTTAAATGGTTTACTATTTTAATTTTTTAATAATTTTTAATTGTTGCATTAATTTAAATAATTTGTTGATTATATAGTAAACGAAAACTTTTGATTATAGTTTTACTCACGATATATATATTCACGATATATACATATATATATATATTAATAGAATAAAATATATATATATATATATTTATTATATACCAAGGAAGGCGCCAGTGTCACTGTTTTCTTTATTATTAAAAAATTAATACTGGAGAGAACTACCGTTATATTATTATCATCATTGTAATTAGTACATCTGTTTTTATTTAAATATATTCCACATTTTTAATGAAATTTATAAAATTAATGCACAGGAAATTGTATCGTTTTAATTTAGAGGAAGCATTATGTCTACTTTCTACTAGATTTATATTTAAAAATTTGTTTTTAACAGCTAAATATAGAATTCTATACAAATAATGACTTCAGTTATTAATTAATAATTATTTACACAATAATTAATTCAGCTAACAATGGCACGTTAGTCACTCACATTCTCTAGTGGCCCGAATTAGTTCTTTTACAGTTAATAAATTAATGTAATCCCTTTAGAGAACTTCATACTAAAAAAAGGAATTTTCTATCTCATTTCGTCTCTTTTTATTATGTTTTACTGTCTTTCAGCTATTTGAGGAGGTGACGGTTCTCTTCAGCGACGTGGTCGGATTTACCAAAATCTGTTCCCACATAACCCCTCTGGAGGTCGTCACATTGCTCAACTCCCTCTACATCATCTTTGATCAGGTTTCCGAGCGATGTGGTGTTTACAAGGTAACACTATAACACTGATAAGCATCCTTCTGAACAAACTATGCGACGTTTTTAATTAGGAATAAATATATTTACAATTTATTCGTTGTGTCATTACTAAATGATGTCATCATTGTCTATACTGCTGATGGCGAAGTGCAGAGAAGCAGCAATTAACCAGAAATAAAGAATAATCAATATAACTATATTTTAATAAATTACAGCATATATACAGGTCAACACAAAACTAATTACTATACTGCGGAACTCATTCAGCATACATAAAATGTTAGCTTATTGTAGCAAATCTGTATATTGTGTCCTGACTTCATATATCTAAGCTATGATCCTGATATTTGCTGACTTTTTTATTGCATCCATTATCTTCATTGTACAATCAATAAAAAAACAACAGTAATTCTTTAATTCGTCACAGTTACACGTTTACCTCGGAGAGCAAGGTTGTCTACCTGAAGTTAGAATTATCTGAGAGTCAGTTGTTGTCCTCGAATTGGTGTAACCACTTTATAATTCCACTAGAAATCTGGCTGTTGATAACTTCTTCACGTCAATGCCGTTAGTTCCAGCTTCTTGCTGCCAGAAATCGAACATTACTTGAAGCCAGTCATGTGCAACAAAACCCGTATTCCAAACACGAACTGCGAAAGAATCTACGTTGTCCAATCTGCAGCTCTTTATTTGTGTTCACAAATGATCTTACCTTGTAATTATGCGGCGACGGAACCATGTATGTCTCAAAACATTTGAATTAATGAACACTTTCAAGAGAGCAACCTGATGATGGAAGGTTAAATTATTCTACCTTAAATTTTATTTCTAAATTTAAATTATTGGCTATTCGGTTTGAACAAATATTATTCAGAAGGGACTATAATAAAGAATGCTGTCTGAAAATTTTTTTTTTGTAATATTTTGATATACAATAGTTCGGCTGTCGCGTGAAATTGTGCTCTTATGCTCCAAAAAAAGGGGAAAGCAGTCGTCGTCTTACTATCCACACCTCACAACTACAATTAAAAGACATAAATATTGCTCGATTATAACTCTGCCTGTGGACACCATTAGATCAAATAACATCGAACTACTAAACTAATGGAAGAACCTTATAAGATGGACCCTCTAAAATATATGTTAACACGTTGGACTTGAATGATAATCATTGTACTGAAAACCTATCTCTGGACACATACCCTACATAGCTCACATAAATATTATCTGTATAATATAAAGATTACAGTTTTATTCATTTATATCTTATATTATCATACAAACACTTAAAAATTACATTTGTCACCTTGTCTTTTTAAAAAAACGAATATAAGTAGAACACGGGACAAAAAGTTCCTATGTGCGTAACACACGTTGATAAGAAAATATATATGCCTTGTATAAGAATTAAGGTATTTTTTATTTATTTAAATTATTTAATATATATATTAATAACAAAATTATTTTATGTAAACATTATTATAATGTGATTTTTTAATGATACTCACTCCATCTTTCTCGGACTTTCATACCTTTTCCCAGTACAAAACATACTTAACCCTATTTTTTTATGGTCAAAAATAAGCAGGAATCTCCCGTTTTGATAAAAAGAAGTTATAAACAATTTTCCCGATTAGAGGACAAATTTACAAACACGCGCCTTGATTAAACGAATGAATTTATAAACGTTTCCTTGGTTACTTAAACATAACGGTATATCTTATCCGTTTTGATATATACGCCTTTTAAAGCAATTATTTGTTGTGCGCAAAAAATGGAAAATTTCAATTATTGTATAAGTTTTTAATTTTTTTTTTAAATAATTGAATAAAATATTTCTGAAATTAATGAGTTATCGGCTTAATTGATTATCTGCTTGATTAATTTTTTAATGGAATTTTTAATTAAAACATAACACGAATTCATTCACGATCTTCCAAAGGTTAAAATTTGAAAAATGTTCAGTTCAACACGACTTGTCGAAACTGTAAACAAATTATAAATCAACTAAAAAGAAATCTTGACAAATTTATGCGAAATGAGAGTAGTAAGTTAAATAGAAACATATGCTTGATTATCCCAAAATTAGCTATTAACATTTAATTAAATAAATATACTATACGTTTTATTTCAAATGTATAATACATATAAATATTATGTGTCAAATCCATGCATTCCATGCTATTACCAGGAGAACTACTATTCTCCCTCTGATAAATATTTCAGACGAAAACATATATATGAAACATAATCCGCCGTAAGTAGTATGCGCATCCATTGACGACAATAATTGAGTTGAGCACAAAATTAATTCAGGAGTAAACAGATATTTTCTTACCTCGGTTGATGGTTAGTAATCAGTTCCCTTGGGCCGACCCACCAAACTATCGGGAATAAGGTTAGTTCTTGCTTACTCATAAAAATAGCCATTGTAATTAATTTGATTAGTTTTAAGACATCATAATTTATATTTGTTTTAACGATTGTTATTTTTTTTAAATAAATATGTGATAACATTTTCACAGTATCATTTTTTTGTTAACTTTTAATTGTTCATTAGTAAATTGGCACTTTATACAAATGTATACTTATTATAAATACAGATAATTGATAAAAACTAAATATTTGAAGTATTTTAACACACACCGGAAATGAGTATGTCATGCAAAATAAACTCAGTAATAGTCGTAAATGTTCGACTAGCACAGCTGCTAGCCAGGAGACTCGAACCTGTTCCGAGACAACACCCTCGATATCCGCAAACTATTGTATCTAGTAACTAATCCTTGCATTATTGACTAATTATTTTGTTGATATATTGTACATCGTATTAAAAATAGAACTTCGATAATCTACATTGTCCAAATCACGTTAATATTGTATTTCGTAAAATAATTTGACATAAATTTAAAAAAAGCAATTATTAAAAAATATATATTGTATATTTCAATTACCCTATGTGCTTTAGTTCGTAAGGCTTTTTAATCATGTAGGTAGGTACTGATCATAGATAACAAACCTATAGCAACGATAACAATACTTGAGCTAAAGCGCAGTGTGTCAATATGATCGGAAATCTTGGCATAAAATAAGTTAATTAGAGGAAACGATGCGGTAAACATTAAGACAGAAAGACATTTGTCTTTTCAATCGATCTTAATTATCAATAGGAATAATAGAAGCTTATATTTTGATAGAAATAAACCAAATTCAGTCAATATTTTGGTTAATACACGAATAGATCGAGCAATGATACCAATGTTTTGTAATCTATTTGAATATTGACAATACTTCTGCAATATTATGACAACAATAGACAATATTAATATGTTTATATTTTGAATTGCTGGATTTGTAAAATGCCCCTTTATATTTTTATTCTCTTTTATCAATATGTTTAATAAATTTTGCTATAAATAGTACCTCGGTTACGACTACATTTATTTTAAATATTACATTTTTTATTTTGTGTATTTATTATTGTTAGGAGTTTGAGAAAAATACAACGGTAAAATAATTAATTTTGGTTTTTGTTTGATTATTTAAATAATTTGTGTTGCAACCTTCAAATAGATTGGAGAATATTTATTAGAGAAGTTTGGTATTATTGTTTTTGTACAAATATACTACGAATATAAGTAATCACCGCTAAATTACCCAGAAAAATATATTTTAATATTTATAATTACTTTTATCAAATTCTTAATAAGCTTTTATATATTCTATAAAGCTTTTATATGGCTTTATATCAGTCACATTTTATCCGCCACTTTATATCCGCCACTATATATCCGCCACTTTATATCCGTCACTTTATATCCGCCACTTTAAATCAGCCACTTTATATCCGCAACTTTATATCAGCCACTTTATATCCGCCACTTTATATCCGTCACTTTATATCCGCCACTTTAAATCAGCCACTTTATATCCGCAACTATATATCAGCCACTTTATATTCGTCACTTTATATCCGCCACTTTATTTCCGCTACATTATATCAGCCACTTTATATTCGTCACTTTATATCCGCCACTTTATTTCCGCCACTTTATATCCGCCAAATTATATAAACTACATTATATCCGCCCATTTATATCCGCCACTTTATATCCGCCACTTTATATCGGCCACTTTATATCAGCCACTTTATATCCGCCACTTTATATCCGCCACTTTATATCCGCCACTTTATATCCGCCACTTTATATCCGCCACTTTATATCGGCCACTTTATATCCGCCACTTTAAATTAACCACTTTATATTAGTTGATTATTCAATTAAAAATTACGTTTCGATTTTTTTTTAATATTTTGAATAATTAGTCTGTAATATACTTCTTGTCTTAACCGAGTCAATTAATTTGTCAATTAAAAAGTCTGTAATCAAGGTGACAGAGCAAACGTTCAAATAGAATTTAAATATTTCCTAAAGTAATTGTCGTCTTTTCTTTACTTTTTATAGAACTACAGATAATTATGTAAATATTGGTAATGTAAATGTAAATTTTTTAATTTGGATAATTTAATTGTGGTGTTATGTTTTATGTAATAAAGAATCGGTATATTAGAAATATTGCGGTATATATATATATATATGTATAATGTGAGCTACATATTTGTAATTGAACTCATGTTCATTTCTTGATTTCAACATAAATGTATATCATGTATGAAATATTTTAATATAATATTTTATGTAATATTATTCCTCAGTTTTAAGAAAATTAATTATTTAAGAAACTCATTAAAACAAAACATTTAGAAACTTTTGATATTCGCATCCTTCAAAAGCGGGTATTTTCATTCATTAAATATACTTTTGAAAAGTTAGGATAGTAGATTATTTGTAATTCATGTTTTTGTTATTGTTATAAAAAACATTATTGTTTCATAGAAATAGTTTTTTATATGATTACTGCGACATATTTCTTATATTTCTTATATATATTTCTTAAAGATTATTAAAAAAATTCTCCCTTGCTTGAAGAAAAATTATTCGGGATAAACACATAACTTGCAACATCTGCAATAAGTGTTCTATTTTTCAATTTAACCGCTTTATTGAAGAGTTGAAGAAGTGAAAAAAGTAATCCAATTCAGCTATTTCAATGAAGTGGATATATAATTTATATTTTCATTTCGTGAAACAAAAGAAAGTAATAATTTAAAAACTAATTTAATAGTCTAAATTTAATGAAAAACATTGTATGTATTCATTCAGTATTTTACAACAAGATATACGTGCATATTTAACATATTTATAATTTAAATAATTATTTCAACTAAACAACCATCACTTTTAATATTAATGCAATATTTATAAATGATAAGTAAAAGTCAAAATTCAATTTAAATATTCAACTCCAAAGTACATGTCAATTTAGGATGTCCACAATGTGGTCTGGTGTATCTATCTGATAAATAGAATCTAAATTAAGATTGTTTACTAAAAAGCTTACCAAGTTTTGCATTTCTTACAAAGATGTTGTATATTGTAAGATCTGAAAAAAATATCAAGATTTGACGAGATAGATCTTGGTAAGATCTTATAAGTAAGTAATTCAAGTTTCTATTAACCGGTAAAGGTGTCCTCAACCTCAGGGCAACCTCAAGATCCCTGTCCCTAGCCAATGAACTATATAACTTAGACCCTCATCTATCAAAAATATCAAATGTAACCTGCCATATCTATCTAATCAGTTTTCTCAAGAGTATCTACATATTCACAAAAACTGAAGTCCATTCAACAGGTTCACAAATGTAGAGTTCTGAAAAATCAACATCAACGTAGAAAATGTTTGGAAGCTTCCTCTACAGTGCTGTAAGCTCTCAAACTAGATGGCATTGTTTTGATTTCCTAGATTGTGTCACTTCCTACAAAGAGATATTATGGAGCTACTTTTTTAGTAACAAGAATTAACAATATCACAAAATATTCAGTAGTTAGGTATACCAAGTTTTCACAAAGTATTTCAAACATTTCAAAGCATTTCAGACATTCAAATCGAACGAAGAAAGTATGTAGTATTTGAGTGTAGTTTAACAACAAGAAATAGTTATCTAAACGAACCTTTTATGAACATGTTTTATAAAATAATAATCGTGTAAGCTTCAGGCTCTTCGGAAAACAACTTTAATGCAATCGATTAAAAATAAATGAAGGGCGCGTTTGATTTTGCTCATCCAATTTTTATATATTTTTAACTTCTGACATGTTGAAATAACTAGAGGTAAAGCACACAAAAAAAAAGATGTTTGCAATTTAATGACAAGAATAATGCTATCCTTTTAAAGTTTAAACATGTTTCAGTAACTCCATTTGAGTGTTTCATGGAAAATAGTTTAAAAGAAATACATTTTCTATAACGACATCAAATCCATATAGATATTTTTAATATTTAACAAAACAAATATTCGTCTCGCTAGAATTATGGACAAAATAATAACAAAACTTCATAATTAAAAATGTGGTTAATTTGATCTATACAATGACATAAAAAAGCACGAGCATGACAATGTAATAAGAATAGTTGCATATTTATATAGCGCTTCATATTGTAATATAATATAAAATGAACAATAACAATAATATAAATGCTATTTTTGTAACCGGTTTCATTTAGAGAAAAGTTTAGCAAAATTACTGTATAATCAAATATTTATTTAATAATAGTTTTAAATATATAATGTACAATATTTAAATTGTATTAATTCATAAAGTTATTACAATCAGAGTTCAGTAAAATTAAATTGATTAATATGAGAAGTTTCAATTAATTTTTATAGAACTCAATATTATCAATATTTATTTATTCACAATTTAATCAGTTAATGATAAGAGTCGTGTCTCATTTTCCGGATTCTGTGCATTATATTTTTATTTTTTGTATAAATTCATGTAATCCATTTCTACAAATCGATTAAAATTCATGTAATCTATTTATACAAATCAATACAAATTAAAATGTAATCTCTTTTTATTCCCGTTATTTTTTAATGGTTTCAAAACATTGATTCTAATTGTTTTTATAAATCAACAACATAATTCGACTAAATTGTTTAAATAAACATAACATTATTTTATTAAAAATATTAAAATATAATATTTTTAAAACAAACAGTAATTTACACAAAATTTCATTACCGTTCTGTTGCATTTGTAATTTCATTAAATATATATTCTTCAAATATGTACTTTATTATATATGATTAATTATCCAAACCAATCATCGAACATTATTTATAACATGTAAAACAGTATTGACGAATTATCAGAAGATTAAAACATTATTAATTTGTGGCAATCGTAATATTTCTAATAATCACGTTATATAGGCTACATATCAATATTTAATAACAAACCCGAGAACATATTTTTAATTTATTTAAAAAAATTATTTAGTTAAATTTAATTAATTAAAATATTTAAATATTTAAACGAGTAATTATAAATAATATGTTTAACAAATTAACATCACAAATTTTAACATCACATAGCAATAACCTCAATCATGGCCATTTGCTTTATAAATTTATGTATTTAAAAAAATTGTAAATATTAAAATGGTTATTCATTAGTTATTTAATTAGCATGTAATTTTACATAATTTTTCTTAATTAAAATAATTTTTTGTTGAAGCTATTCTGCAATTAGTGTTGATATTTTATCAGAAGGTCATATTCTGAGTATAATTCGCAATAACACGATTTGTCTTGATTACATTTTTTACAGGAACATTAAGTTATACTTAATGTCTACATTTCTTTGCAACTATATGAATATGTATCCGAATTATAGATGAAATCATTTGAATTTATAAAACAACGTGAAATAATTATAAAGCTTAGAATCTGGCCAAATAAACAAAAATGGTATCTCTTTCATTTTGCTCATTTGGTTTATTTATTTATATTATTTGTCCTCACGTTTTATTGTTTCTTCTAAAGTAACTCTTGACGCCTTACATGGTGTTTACAAATTGGGAGTGGTCAAACATCATGTAAGTATTAATGTAACTGAAGGATATTAATCAAATATTGACAATCAAATTATTTCACTTATAAATTGTTATCCACTACAGTTTAATTTATACTTTTAAGCATTTATTTTATTATTTAAGCAAAAAAGTATTATTATTTTGACGTTTAAAAGTTTAAGATAAAATGTTCACAATTTTGACATATATATTTTTACTATTATGTTTTAAATCAGTACATTTTCGAACATTTCCCTCTGGTAAATAATTAATTAAATTTAAAAGAATTAGGGAAGATTTTGCACAGAAATAAGTTACTCTTCAGAAATAATAGAAGCCAATTCGTCGAGAAAATCATAGTAGTTCCTATTTTATTCATATTTATTACAATTGTTTTTCTTATATTCTCTTCATAAGAAATAATGTTACAATATTTCACTAAAATTACTATATAAACATAATTAAATTGCCAAAACATTCAAAACCCAAATCTGCTGATAAACGCTAATTGGCATTTTGCAGAAAGGACAGCATTTATAAAACAGAGATTAGTCATTAAATGTAAAATGCAAAAAATGTAAAAAAATGCAAAAAATGTAAATGTAAAAAAAAAAATTTAAATATACTTGTTTTATTTACCAACAGTTCTTATCTATATAAAAGTAAAAAGTTTGTTTTGTATGTTAAACGCGACTTTACTATGTAGTAAAAACAAAGTAAAAATATGTGGTTTATTTTTTTCGTTCTTTTTTTAATAATTCTGTCAATTATGATTATAGAATTGCAAACTGAATAGTTGTCATAATTAAAAAATTTGCTAAATTAAATCCAATTAATTAATTTTTAAAATCTATCAAACGGTGCGATACAAGTTTTTAAACGTCTTAAATAATTCTCATTACAATCAAATAAGGTTTGGTAAACGGAAAATAAGTCAAAATCTAATTCAGTTGAAATTTAAGATATTTCTATTGTCAGTCATAGTTGTCACAATTTATAATTTAAAATGAGTGAATAACAATAGTATATAAATATTTAAATAAATGAAATATTCATCACAACCGACCAATAAAATATCTTTATTGAAATAGTTTAATAGAAACTCATAGATAAACGCCTGTTTCTCAAAAAAAGGTCTCAATTATTGTATCTACAGTAATTTGAAAACTATAAACTAAAATATGTTTATTTTGCTGTTCATGTGATGAGTTCTTTCCTGGCTTGTGATGCATTTATCACACCGCCAGTCTTTATAATTGGATATACTGTTACGAATATGCAAACACTTTCTAAAACCTACGCAAATGTGGCATATTATATATTTGATCAACACTTATTCTTGTTGGACCAATATTTCGTCAAAAAGTTATAAATACTTTGATTTTGATTCACACCATCAATCGATTAATAACATTTCTTTACATTTCTGTTTAGTGTTACATTTTTATATTTAATTTTAATTATTATATTTAATTTAAATTATTATATTTAATTTAAATTATTATATTTAATTTAAATTATTATATTTAATATATTGAAACACTGTTATTGACATCTTCATTAACTGGTAGAGATGCCAAAGAAATGGTGTCGTGACGCACTGTTTGATTTTTTTATTACGTTCTTTGAAGGAGTAACTTACTTCCCCCTGAGGCTAAAATTAATACTTTTTTGAAATTATGCTTTTTAGTTTAGCTCACTTATTCCTGGTCAAATAGTTTGATTATAAAATGTGAAACATTGACAATTGTTTTAGTTAATTAATAGTGTCATCATGGTTGTATTCAATTTTATAGATATATATATATGTTTCACTCAGTTTACGCAAACATGAGCAACTGATAATCTAAAATGTGGCATTTTTAAAATATTACTTTCAAATTAATAAAAACTTTTTAATTTTAAGAAAAACAAATTAAGATTTTCAGTCTGTGTTAATTGACGTATTTATCTAAAATTTCAGTTTAACAGCAAAACAAAACAAGTTTGGAAATATGTTTGTCAACTTAGCTTATCCCTGTTCATAAATTTATAAACGATGCTCACGAAATAAAGTTAATTTATATAAAATAATGTTACTACATCGTAATGAATGAATGGCAAGAATTAGAAATCGTAATCTACTTTTTGTCAGTGGATTCAATATTCAGAATGTTTCAATCTGCTCGTCAATACGGGTTTTAATTTTAATCGGTTTATATAGATTCCTTATTTTTATGTAAATGTTGTGTAATTTTGTAGCGAGTAAGACAAATAATAATCAAGAACCTAAACTGTTTCAGTATGGCTTTTGTTCGTGTAGGTTTGATAAACATTGTACACAAACTGGTACAAATTCAAACATGTATTTTAATTACGCTAAAAAATTGCGTGACCAAATATCATGTTGCTACAAACACATATTTGTATCGATATAGTAATATAATGCCGTACATTCAAAAGTTTTTTTATCCATATTTGTAATTAATTTCTCACAAATTTCTCACTAATTTATTGTAACATGTAATAGTAATAATAGTAACATATATAATAAGGGATACATTAAATTGTTTCATATGCATAAATTGTGTAAAATTGTTAATCATCGTAATCAATTTATTGTATCTACATTTCTCAAACTTTACGTTTTATATTGAAAAAACCTCTGTTTTACTTTTAAAATATAGAAAGCATATTTTTCTGCCATTTTCAAAAATATAAGAAATAGTATGACAATAATTCAAATAATGTGATTTATAAAAATTATCATTCTTTTTTAATATAATCTTTGACAAACTTTTTTATATCAATATTTAATAAACTTGGAACAATTTGCTTTCAATCCGGAAAATAAAGAAGGTTACCGTATCACCAATTATTTATTAAAATAAAACAAATATTGTTTTGCAGTCATTGTTGGTTTTGTCAAATGTGTTCCTCTTTGTTTATATAGAACGTGTTAATATACAATTCTTCATTTAAGAAAAAATATGTTATGTGACGATTTCTTTTATTTTAATGGTATAATTAATCAGGTATAAATTGTCAATATACATATGTAATATTTTGGTTTTCTCATTAAATGTGTAGTTTTTTAAGTGGTTTATTATAAGACAATTTAAGAGTAAAAACATCGAGATTCTAACAGGACCTCATTTTATTTGTTTGTCATTCTTCTGTCAGGTAGAAACCATCGGCGATGCCTACATGGTGGTATCTGGGGCGCCCAATCCCACCAAGTACCACGCCCTCTACGTCGCGGAAATGGCGCTGGATATGCAGAAGGCGGTGGAGGAACTCAAGGATCCCTCGAATCGTTCTCGACCAATTATTATCAGGATCGGTAGGCAATAAGATAGTTCTATTTTTTTAACATTTTGAAGTACAGGGCTGTCATTTTATTTGCAAACACAACTTTTCAATGATTTAGATTTTGTTTTATAGATTATGTTTACTAAATATTAGCAGGCTTTTATTTTATTTTGATTATAAACATTTTCAGGAATTCAACCAGTCCGAAATATCAACCTATAGAAGGATAGCAGCTATCATGTTGACCATTATTTAGAATTAGTTTTCATAACAAAACATTGCATGACAAATATACAGATATATTGGCAAAACAATGCTGAACAAGGAGATAATAAAATGCTAGCATTGTAATTACTTCCTTACGGGACAAGATCATGTATCAGGCAATGTCGAATCAAGAAATGGATTGCAATTAAACCAAATGCACACCAAGAGACCATACTAAGGCGGCAAAGTGGTTCTATACTGTTGCTGCTTTAAAGACAATAAAGGAAGATTAATATTATGGTTTAGAATAGTATAGCTTCACTGCGCATGACACATCCAAAGGTGTACTATTAAAAGGAGTTTATCATGGTTGATGCAACAACAAACGGGACATGACTTTATAATTGAGTTGGAATATATACCTGGCTATTGTATTTTGCTTGGAGTGTCTGATGCTTCGAAATAAATTCGGTTGAATTATTAATAATGTTGAAGATTTTCTTAATTTTTGTATTATATTATCCAGAAGATTAAAATAACTTTAATGCTATAAATTTACTTAAATTTCCTTAGACAAATGTTTATTTTTCTCGTACAATTTAATGGATATTCTTAATTAAAAATTGTTTTAAAATAGTATATATACGAAGAAATTAAAAATATGTAATAGCTTTCCAGATGAAAGATACGAACTAAAAGTATGTTTGTTATATAATAAAAATAAAGATTTGGATAACTTTTCTCGTAATACTATAGAATAAGTAATCTTACATCATTTCTACTCATTTAAATAGACTGGAAAATTAAAATTTACTAAATTCTGGCTGTGAATACGTGCCATAGCTAAATCAGATATTCTTTTAAGCCCAAATGATATTAAACTATATAATAAATCACTATTAAATTGCTCGAACAAATTCAAATGGAATTGTTTTAAATTTAAACTATATATTATGTCATACTTCTTCACATATTTATTATTTGTTATTAATTAATAATAATATTATTCAAATAATACATTGGCATCACAGAGCTTGTATTGTCAACAAGGACAACAAAGCACATTATACAACATATTTTATACTTGATTATTAATTGGTATATTTCTTCCTTTTTTTCTTTTTGCTTTAAGTTAGAAGTAATAGTTCTAAAAGTTATATGTATCATGGAAATTATATATTAATGTATCGGAATTTACGATTTTAGTGTTATGTATCAAAACGTGCACCATTTTAGTATCTACGTAGAATAAGTGTAACATGTATAACAGGTTTGAAAAATGCCTATTATGTAAAATATAATGTGCGCTTTGTTCACAAGTAGCCGTGAATAATTTTGTGGCAAGAATCGAGATACAGTCAATCATTTCACGGTATAAAACGTTCCATATAATGTACGTACCAGATGTATCTGTAAAATAAACAGAAAAAACTGTTCAATTTTTCAAAATGGAGAAAAATAATCCTAAAATATAAATCCAGTTAAACGAGACTATAGGCCTATATCCAATCAAAACAGTTAAGGAGATCAGATGTGCTAATATAAATTCATAAAACTCCAATTGAAAGAAGGAATCTTGTATGTAGACAAACGCAAACTCAAAAAAATATGTTAAATAATAATCTTAGTATACTATATGTTCTAGGTATATTATATATGGTGATATCTAAGATGTGCAAGAAGCATCCAAATATCCAAGAGGTCTTTATAAAAGAACAAAGTGAAACACACGTGCGCTGTATAAATCAAAGAAATCGTGTACAAATATTTAGTAAAAATAAATTTCTCATACTTAAGCATACCGTTCTGAAAAAAGTATTTTTCTTGATCGCTATTTTTCGATACATTTTGATATCTTGGGTATTTTCCCCAATCAAAACTATAACCTGATATAGTATTTTATTAGATTCTTCAAAAGCAATTTTGGATATTGGTTATTAGTTCTGTAATTTTGTAAATGATAATGATTACACCCGTCAAAAAAGAGATTTTACGCCCGTCCCACAAAGAATCTTTATATGTTCTGTTTTACACGTGAAGTATTATTTTATAATAAGTGTTACCTTTCGTTTTTCATTAATATTTTTTATTAATAAATTACTGCGAATTTAGCAAAAATAAAAATAGCTGAAAATTAAATAATATTAAGGTAAAATTTATTTTCTTAGATTACGGTTGCACTCGTAACGACAATTATAATGTATCATGTATCATGATGTAAAATAGATATTAATGTCCATGTAAAATACATATGAGGTCTATCTGAAGAAGATTTACATAATACCATACATTATTAACAAATATATGCTTAAACTTATTTACCTGTTTAACTGTTATATTCCGATATAAGATTTCGGTTAAAGCTTTCGCCAATTTATCTTTGGTCCCAATTTATTATATACTCGTAATGAACCCCAACAATTAGTGCAATACTGAAAATATGCCAATCAATTATTAGAATAGGTCTACATACATTATAAATATTAAATCACTTACGTCTTATCTCTGGCTCTAATCTTTTCTTCCCCATTAAACTCAAACTTTTATTAATTTCAATAAAAGTTATTTAAAATTGTTTAAATTTATCCTTTGAAATTCTAATTCAGTATATCCATTACCTAATTTGAATAATACCTTTAATATATTTAAATATCAATGACCACCGTACCATATGTTAAATTTAACAAATTCAAAATATGGTTTTAGCGGTCACCAACATGACTATGAAATGTACGTATATGACTCTCAAAACTCGATATGCGGCAAAACGAATTCTGCGAAATGTTACATACAGTACTACACCTTATATTGCATTATGTACTACATTATATTATATAATTATATTTAACATTATAGATTATCTTTTCTGGGAGCTATACGTATATTATGCCATCAAGTTGTTATATTATTGGGGGCTCTGATCTCGTGGATTATTGAGGTAAATCAAGTTTTAAACTTTTCAACTTTCCGAAATATATGCGCGAACTCGTACCCACAGCAATTAAAGTAAAAATAACTGTTTGAATTGGGGATCCGATGTGTGCAAAGTAAACGTTTAGCAATTTATGGAAACTGACACTATACACATAATTATGAGTTATTTTTCTAATAATTTTCATTAAAAATCTTCAAAACTTGTGAAAAGCGTGTGTTCTCTAATTTTGCAATATTTACACTTGTCTATTTGTATTTTATTTATAGTATTTAAATTAAAACAATGATGATCCTATTTCATTTTATAAAATATTTTACTCGTCCGGGATAGATATGTTCATTGGTACATTATTAGAACGAATTATAGATCCTATAAATGACATTTTATCATTTATTTCACCTCTCAAATTAGTTGTAAATATTATGGTACTAAAAATTGTAAATAGAACACACCATTCATTGCAATTACGGGTCTACCAACATTTAATCTGTGATGAACTATTCTGCAAATGAATTGTCAAAAAGGGTTTATACATGGCCCAAGTGTAACTCAATGGTTGATAAATGTATACGACATGTTAAACTGTCTATAGTTATTGACTTAAGACACCATGTTAAGACGACGTCTATTGTTTATGACTTCAGACGCCTATTGTTGATGACTTAAGATGTTTATGGCTGATGACTTCAGACGTCTATGGTTGATGACTTAAGACGCCTATGGTTGATGACTTAAGACGTCTATGGTTGATGACTTCAGCCGTCTATGGTTAATGACTTAATGTTGCAGTATGAGTTTTTTCTGAAGCCCAATTTTGGAATAATTTATTGTAGAATGTGATCCGTACAATCTATTCCGCAAATGATTCTGCGCGGCGTTGGAGTTTCTTCAATTTTTTTTTTAAGTTGAATTCCATGCATACGAAATGTGGGTTGCGGTTGTAGCATTCCAAGATAGATATAGTTTGTGAGTTGTATTTTGTGAGAAGACCTTATGTAGTGGAGAATGATTTCAAACAGAGTTGCTTAATACCTGTGAATTCAGTCGATTTAAATTAAGGTTATTGATAGGGTCCTGAAGAAAGTGTTTGTCTTCCATTGTCAAATATAGTAGTTGGTAGTAGTAGAGGCGTATTCTATTGTTTCGAGTTGAGCTAAGATACGAAGAGATAAGAGAGGTGTAAGGAACCAGCAGGCTACCCTGGGGGTACTTCTGAAGTAACTAAACGTGTTATCACTGTTTATAATTTAAGAGCGGTTTTGTAAATAGTTTTGGAACCACCGGAGATGATCATTGTGAAAAATTCACAGCAATAAGTCGATTTCAGAGGCCGATATTTTTTAATTTATCTTAGCTTCTTGAAAAATCTGTACAATTTTCTAATTTTAAATAGCGTCTAATTGAACCCAATAATCCCCCAACAGGCGTTGTCTTCCCGATGGCCGGCGGTCCAGGTATAAGTGAGGCCAAACCGCACCAGTACTCCTCCCGTCGTCAGCAAGAACTGATCACCCCCCAGTACCGACTCCCCTCTGCTGACTCCAGTAACAGTGGCTGTAGCAACCCTGGGGTCGAGTGTGGACTGCCGTCTAAAAGGGAGTCGACATCAGTCACAGTCAATGGGAGGGTTCCTGTGAGTAAAGCTGAACTCAGATCAAATGTTTAATTTTGTCAGCTGACTGATTCACAATTTAACTTTGTGTCGGCAAAAAGAGTCGCTTCGATTTTTCAGTTTTGTTGCCTGACAGAAAAATACTGACCAACACTAGCAAAGTATAATAAATGTCTATTGGACTAACTTTATACTTAATTTACGGAAGCATTGAAAAAGTGTATCGATTGTATTTGTCGTTTGTCTATTTTGCATTATGAATTAGCTGTTAGCTGACTTTGATTATAAATCTAACTGAAGAGATTTTGTTGTCATGGTTATGCCAACAAATATAAATATTTTATTTTTTTATAGTATGTATGACGTTTTTTTGTAGTTATCAATGATTAAACATATTTCTGGTGATCCATGGTCTACTCTCCTACATAAGCTACATGAATTACAATATATTTTAGTAATTTAGTAATTTGGTCTAATTTAGTTTAATTGGATTTTGAGCTTTTCTACTGAAATTTTATCACCGATTAATTTTACCTGAGTGATTTTAGAGATCTAATTTGAGATCGTTAAATTATTAAATCGATCGTCTTATGCATATAATCTTAATACCATTGATTAATACCATAGATATCTATATTTATTGAATTGAAAAAAGTCTAGGAAATTCAGATAACTAAATTGAATTGAGAACGAATTTGATATTTTAAAATACTGTTTTATTATTTTTAGTTTTTTATTTATCGATTAAGGTTCTTTAGATGTGGCTTAATTATTGACCTCCACACATGTATGCTTGTTAAAGAATCGTTGAGTGGTATCTGTAAGGTGTAAAGTATTTTTAAAGAATTTTTACAAATTTATTCCTCTTTCAATTGTTTTCTTTCTTCAATAATCTTCAGTAAACAAATACTATACGCAGCTACACATTATAAACCAAATCATCATTTCACTGGTGTTATCTCTACATTGGATTGATATCTGTGTTTGCACACCAGTTGTTTACCATTTTTACAAAAGCTATTTTCTGAGTACACACGGTAGCATTGTATCTATGTTTTGTTTCGTTTTACGCAAACTATGAGGCATACACCACGACAGCACAGTTTCACTTGTGTAACCTAGCTAGTGTATAATATAAACATAGATCGTGAATAATCTCAGATTTGTTTTACGGAAGAGCATGATGCAGACAGTTTTATTTGTTTTAATTAAATGGCCTCGTATATGGGGTACACAGTTCTGGTGCAGTTAAATATTACGCTAAGTCAGAATAAAGTATCTCGATTTTATCTCGCCAACTATTTTGTACAAGTGAGAAAGTGAAGAAATATAAATAAATGAACTATACTCTAGCGTCGACATTTGAAACAGTTAAAATAACGATTATTTAGGTACTAAATGTACTTTTATGTTTCATGTATAGTATAGGTCATGCCACTAAATATTGTTAGGATTGTTGACTCTTGCCCAATTGATGACGTGACTTATATAACTCAATGGAAGTAAGCCCAAATGACTAATCGATCTATAATCAGTTTCAATAGTGGATTTTTATTATATGAATATATTTTTTGTGGTGTAGATGACTTACTTAACAACCCCATCCTACTCGGGCTATCTGACGCACTCAGAAACCCTATAATTGGCCCCCATGTTTAGAGAGAGCCTTTAAATTTGGTGTGTAGGTAAACAAATTTGTTTTAGACTTGTTTCCGGTAACATATATACAATATATATACATTTTTTTAAATGAAAATATTTTAGAAGAGTTGAAAAATTCAAATTTACAAAAAAAAAATTTTTTTAATATTAAAATTATAATTTATTCAGTTATATTCGAATAAATTTGATTTATTTTTGTCGGAAATGTATGTAACTTGTTCATTTTATCTAGTGTACGTGTATATTCCAATTGATATCTATTGATATATTTAGTACTATTATATATGTAACCTTATCTACCCCAGGTAGGATAGGGTTAAATATAAGCTGGGAATCTCAATATTATTTTGAGTGATATTGTAAATTTAAATAATTTTTGTTAACGTAACCAAAAACTTACGTGTGCAAATATTCTGTCCAACTATAGGGCAATATATACAATGATGTTAATAATTATATTAAACCACCATTACTTTACTAAAAGCTACATTTTGTATTGAAGTAAAAAGGCTATTCCACTTTTACCATAAGTACTTATAGTTGTATTCTTTTAAAATATAAAGAAATGAAATGGTGCATTATGCCACAAGTGACCAGCTAAGTCTTTTTATCATGAGTGTATTTATAACTCACGAGGCCGAAGACCCAGTCTGATATAGATCACAGGTGGCGAAAAAGTTTAGCTGGTCACGTGTACGCATAATTACTTTTCACAATTTTGATAATTATTAAAAAGAACTGAGAAAAGTTACACTTTGTTTTAAAAGTGAGTGAGCAAAATTTGTTCTATTTTCTAATATTCTAGTGATATTTCACTCACTATCAAAATAACCACACAGAATCAATAATCAATTATTTTAATTTGAAAAAAATTTAAATCTTACAGCTTTTATTTTACTGTAATTTTCATTTTGAATATGGATTTTATTACCAAATATTTGTTAAAAATTAGTTAATGTAGTATTTTAACGTTATATTAAAAATGAGTGAGGAAAATATTTTGACAATTTAGAATTCGATTGCGAAATGATCATAAAAATTGTGAAAAGAAGTTTTCTAATAATATTTAAATAATTGTTACATTAGTTTTCCGTGCATAAAGTAAAAATATCACATTTAGATATTATACAATTTTTAACTTTGACATTAGTAATGTAATTAGTGGAAATATAATATAATAAAAACATAGTTTTGCTGAAATAACTTTAATCTCTGTGAAAGTTTTTTTTAATTAAAATTGTCATAGAAATGCTATTTAGAAAATTTAGAAAATTTTCTATTTATTAAATATTCTAAAATTCTATTTAGAAAATTTTTACAATTATTTCATTATAGATAGAACCATTTTAATTTGTTTGTATTTTTAAAATTATCTTAACCAATTAAAAATAATCTCAATATTGCTCACAAATGTGGGAATATTCTAACGTGACACTTTTATTGAATTATTAAATACAAAATCCGTCTGAAATGCCTGATATTAGGTTTCAGGTTTAGTTATTCACTTAATATCTGTTATTCAATTCATCTCTCCATATCCATCAACTCCACACAAGCGTCCTCATGACTCATCATTCCACTTCCTCCAATCAGCGTCTGCTCCAGCGTCAGTCTACCTCCGATCTGTCCAATCACCGATTGCGGCAACGGAAGCCGCCGACGCCGCCACGAAGCTTCGTCCTCCCAGCCACTGTCAGTGTCCGTCTGGCTGAGGGAGGGAGCGGTGGCGGTGTGGGAGGAGGGGTGGGGGAGCAGGAAGACGCACTGTGCCAACTCTCATCACCACCACCGCCACCCGTATTGACAACTGGAGCCCCTGGAAGTGCATCAGAGTCAGGGGCGAAGTTGACTGACTCACAACAGTTGCCACGGAGAAGCGGTGAAGGCAACGTGAGGCTCTTGAAACATGCTGCCGCTCCCGGTGATAGCATTGGTCTTCTGAATAAGGTGTGTAGACACTACAGGGTCCACAAAATAACTATACCGTTAACATTGGTCAAAGTAACTATACGCCACCTTCCATTTTTTCTAATCAATATATTTAGCTGGATTTCTTTGGCTAGCTTTATTTGAATTTTAATTTTGTATACGAATGTCAGAAAGATGACTACATACATGATGATAATAGTGATTACACAATTGAATATAAGCCAGATGCCGCCTCCTTTTAGATTACCAGCAACTAAACATGGCATGATCAGAGATGAAGCTAGTCAGAGACTGGTTACGCATTAAAGCATCGAGTAAACAAAGCGTGGAGAAATAAACTGATGAAAACGCCTGGAGAATGTGCTTTACAACCAAGAAGTGGACGTCCGAATGAGGTACTGAAGCGACGATACTCATATTGTACGAACAGCCATACGTAATAGACCGAGATCATTTATGAGACGATTAGCAGGTGAACTAAACCTGTTTAAATGAACAGTGCACACCATTTTTGTAAAATTACAACTTGGACTAAAACTAAGGTAACTTACAAGTTTTTAGTGTGCCAAACTTGTGCTAGGCTCCATGAACGTCTATTCTCAAAATTTCTCTCTTCTGACGAATGTACAGAATTTTTTTCTCACGATTATACATCGGGCATTAAAGAAAACCAAATCATCTCCAGGTCAAAGGAAAGTATGAAATACGATAAACAAGTGCTAAACGCTGATGTGTTTCCTTCACACCAGCTTGAATGATCTATGTTTTACTATTGATCGTCTGAATAGGCAACCCTACATACAGGTTTATAACTTATAACAAACGAGTTCTTTTCAGAACTGTAGATAACATGAATTCTGAGGAATTGCAGCTTCAAACGAGACGGCGCAACGCTGGACATTGGGTATCACACTCGCTATTTCTTCAATTAAACATTTTAATACAGGTGGCCGTGGGTAGGGAACTAAGTTCGGCTGAGTTCCTAGGCATGCCCGAGGTCCGGACCTATAACATCCCGCGACAATGCGTTGTGGGGTAACGATGTGAAACAGACCGTCCAACATGTCTTCGACGAATCTGACCAAAGTCGAACTATGCAAGTAAACCCCTACAACAAGACAACAGTGCCTAACCAATGCTAATCTGTATAGCTATTCATATTTGGTCTGTATTATTCTTGTCATGTATTGTATGCTTTCATATAAAATCATTGAATACATAATTATGTTAATGTTATATGGCAGCGTAAATCAGAAGTGTCTGTAGTTTGAAACAAGTAAAATAATTTGGGCTTTTATATAGAAATTAATTTAATAATTAATATGTTCATCTATCTGTGGTCAATCAAATTGATGAATTACTACTGTATACGTGTACAATATATAGTTCTCGAGGTTATATTCCGATGGGTTAGCGTTTCCCGGCGTCAGTCCCGTGGTCAAGTTTGGTCCAGTAAACCGTGAGCCAGTAATATGTCCTATTTACCGATGTTGCCATGCGAAATATATATCTCACACTCGATTGAATAGGTTATGTATTTATATAATACTGATCAGATAATAATTATCTATTAGATAATAGTGTAATATCAGCTGGACCAAAGAAACGAGTGAAAATGTTCTCCCATTTGGAAAACTCCCGGTTGGTGCTTTATTTGTTAATTATTTAAAAGTGGTCAGAACTTTTTCGTTTCAAGTGCATAATATATTACGTATGTATTGATTTTATTAGTGACTAATCTATTTATAATATATTTAGTTGAACATTAATTAATTGTTTAATAGTACGCTTATTTCAGTTGTTCACAATTAGACCAATATAAATTATACTTGTCATATATAATTTATTATATATAAAAAATAATTTTAAAATCAATGAAATCAATATATAAATAATGTATACAATGTTTATATAAACAATATTTTTTTACAATACATGAATAAGAAAGATTGATAAATTTTTATCTTCTTAAATATAAGTTTCTGTTTGAAAATAAATATAAAAATTATATTTTATTTTATAAATTAAACAACGATACTACTAGTAGTAGCAGAATCGATGAAATGTTTTTTTATGTCAAATACTTGAATTTTGTACTTATATGACTGTTGTAATAATTACTTGTTAAACTTATCTTTTAAATAGATAAAATAATTAAAAACATAAAAGTGTAGTTCTTTCTTGCTGTTCATAAATACTTTAACTAACTTTTAACTTACTTATGTTAAACATTGTAATCTATTATATTTCAACTTATTAAATTGTCACAGGTATTTAAATCTAATGACTTTTAAGGAGAGAATAATATATTATATTTCTAAGTTCAGTATAAAAAGACGTTACCACTTTTACTATTTTATTTTATTTTCTGTTTATCAGAAGAAAGGCGTCACCGATACAGTTGAAACCACCTTCGTCAGTCCCGATTTACAAGTTCCAGAACAATCCGCGTCTTTTAGATCACTCAATTTGGGGAAGTTAAACTCTGCCTTCACCAGTAAAAAAGTTGCACCTAGACAAATAGGTTCTTCTCGTTATTATACAAAATGACGTACGTATATTAGAAGACATTCAATGCTGTATTATATCAATTCTAAAGTCTTTTCAATTACAATAAATGATACAATATTTAGTAAAAATAAAGCTATACATTTTGTTACTGCACACACATGTATACTAAATACAAGTCATACACATTGATTTAATAGTATTATTATACCTATATTAACAATTTTTATTTTATATTGCACCTGATTTGTTTGATTTGTCTTTCTGTACAGTAACTTAAAATTTTGATATGAAACAGATATATTCCTCCCTGTTTTTTTGCTGATTGGAATGTTATTTGTACACTTTAAAACATGTTCTGTGAATATATGTTTGTCATTTATTAATTATTTAATTCATATAAATTGAGATAGACAAATGTGATAGATAAATGTGATATTTTACTCAAATAATTATAAATAAATTTAATTTTTATACGAGCTAGATTTTTATATTATCACCAAAAGTACATGTTGCAAAATTAATTGATTATTTTTCAATTAGCCTAATCTAGTAAATCTGTTGCAAATGTGTTTTGCAAATCTGAACTAAATTAAGTAATACATACAATGATTCATGAGAGAGTTAGAACATTAACAGATAGATAAAGCGGGGAAGAGGGAGTTCATAAAATAAACCGCTACTGAGTTGTTTAATTACAAAAGCCGATTCTAAACGCCTCCAAATTACAAATGCATGTTAAACTAACGATGCTTTTTTTATCTATAAATACAACTTATTGCAATTTTTTGCAGGAAATTAAGATGAAATAATTAACTTAAATGTTTATAAATTTGAGCCAAAATTGTGTCATATTTCGAAAAAGTGCTGATTAGATGAATGTTATTTATTTTTTTGAATGTATTAGGTCAGTCTCTGAAATTGAATGTTTTTTCTGTTTAAATTGTTAAAAAATAGAATCATTTTGTGTCTTGTTTAGATACTAAAAGAAAATTTAAGTATTAACATTTTAAATGTTGTCTAACAATGCTGAAAATATGAGATGTGTCTTCGGTGCGAATTGTGGCTCTGGGAATTATTTTACGAAATGCATAGATAATAAAAAACACGTTCTTTTGTCATTTACTGTTATGTTCCGGTGTTTAATTTTTACTTCAAGCTACAAGCCGTAAAACTATTTGTTTATTATCATATTGCAATGAAAAATATTTCGCTTTAATAAAATATTACATGGTATATTTATTACCTATAATATTATACCATTTTATAGTTAAACTTTTTGCTTGTAGTGTTACTATATGCATAGGCAAAAGCAAAGCTTTAATATATAATGAATCATATTTAAGCAAAACATTATTTAAATATATACTCAAAATTAAGTAATTATACAACAAGATGTCACTATAAAGATCTCACAAATAGTAAATTTTGCAGAAATTTGTATATTCACAACTTGGAATTAAGTAGAAAGAAAGTTGATTCTTTTTCATATATGTACTCATACTTGACATTTCTTTTACAACAGAAATGAGATATTTGTTATGGAATAATAAGACAAAAAGCTAAACGAGAAACATTGTTATATAAACATATTTATATTTTTTATCAGCAATTTTACTAGAGTTTCTCCTTCAAGACGAGACAGAATAATATACAATAATATATTGTTGTTGATTTTGTCTCACTTGTATAAAAAACTGGTATGAGATAGAATTTTACCTATTTTTTTATTATCGAAATAATTTGTTTATATTGAAATAATTTAATTTTTAATTTTATTCTTTGAATGGTGTAAAATTTAGTGTTTAACGTTAAAAAATAATGTTTTATGATTAAAAACTAAAAGGATTTATATGAGATCGGTACATTAAAAATACATCCTAAATGTGAACAATGATAAACATAATTTTGTATATTATACAATACTGTTTATTTAATATAAAAATACTTACCTATATAAAAGTACATGTTGGACATATATATATAAAAGTATCGTACAATAGCATTTAAAACTATTTTTTAAAATTATTATGTTAATTATTTTAATTCAATAACCACTATTCTAAAATATATCTCATGTGCAATCGTTTTATATTTTGTGTTTCATATGCCATAACGTCAAAAACAAATAAATATGATAAAGTAAAAACTAAAGATCAAAGGTAAAATTATATAAAATACAGCAAAAGAAACATGAAATCCGAAGAAGAGTATAATAAGAACAAATATGTATTTACTTATAAGCCTAGTTTTACTGTCCAATTTCATCGGTGAAAGCAACATATCAAAATATCGAACGCTTTGCGGATTATGAAAATAATAGGAACTTGTAAATGTAAAATGTATTATGAGACACAATTTATTCACATACTTTCGTTGACATTTTCAGAGATATACATTTTACTTATAATATCTTAAAATAAAAAATATCTTCAAAAGATGACATTTTTAGATTCCCTTTGTACTAGAATTGATATTAATTGCTTTAAATAATTCAAAGGTAAAATATTTTAATGGAAAGAAAAGTTTCATTATCATGATCATAGTCATATAATGATTGTCTATTTCCTTTTTTTAGTTTTTCCAACATCTTAGTTTAATTGAAAATAAAATATATTTTATCTATATTGTTATTATAAAACTAATTAAACAGCTTTTGGTTTGTGTGATATCTACCTACTCATTAAATTATTTAAACATTTGTATTCTGTTACATATTGTTTGTGCTTAGTTCACTCATTGCACAAATGTATTAGGTACTTGAACAAAATTTGTTTGGAGATAATTTAAATAAAAAGAAGGTCGTAATTTCTATAATGTTTCTATTTATATCTTTACATTTAAAATAAAAATATATCACTGTTTAAAAAAATCTATATATAAACCAATAATTGGTAACGTAATTTACATAAAATTAGCATTATATTGTTATATTAAAGATAATTGTTATTATAATTGTTTTAACCATACTAAATTTACATAGGAAAGACATTTGCCGCAGAATTTTCAAAGTATGTCGGTGTCGACATCAAGGAATCCCAATAAACATGCAGAAATTAAAGGTCTATCAGTTCGTAAGGTAATAAATGCATTAAAAATGGTTATTTAATTATTAAAGGAATAATTTCGTTTCATTACATATTCAGGTTTTCCGTTTATCTTATTAATATTACTCCTATTGTGTTTAAAAAATAGGTTTTAATTTTAAATATTTATAATTATTTCTGCTTATATTTATGTTAGAATGTAGTAGGAATTTACATTATAAAATATGTAAATGATATATATGTGTGCCTGGAGATTCGGATTTGTGTATTTTTCTATTTGAAGATGATAGATAAAATAGATTTCTTGCTTTTAGTTTTATTGAGGCCTTCCATAAATAATAATAATATTGTTTATATTATAAGGTTATATATTATATGGTTATAAACAGATTCTAATTCCAATTATACCAATACCTATGCCAATTACCTGAAAAAATCCAATTCTGATGGCTAAAAACTGATGCCTATGCCAAGTACCTGAGAAAAACCTGATACTGTCACTGATTCTAAATAATGTCAATGATGATGATGCCAATTACCAAAAATAAAACCTGATTTAAAATAAATTAAATTTACATTTATTTGCATTGGCTTATTCAGAATTGGCAGCCATCAAAATAACTAAAAATATAAAATTTCTGCAATTTTTATTTAATTTTAATTTTATTAAATTTATTCAGAAACATAATTTTATAATTTATATAATTTTTTTATTGAGTAGCCTATTAATATGTAAATTTACTATAATAATTTTCAGTAAGTTATTCTATTTGCCAGAATTATAAAATTATAGTTATTTTGATGGCTGCTGGAAGTATTATAACTATAATATAAATATAATATTTGTTATACATGTAGCCTTCTTTACATAAATTAAATTAATTAAAACTATATATTTATTCACATTATTATTGAATTATTAATTATTTACATTAGGTTTTTGTCAGGTACTTGGAATATAAATAACTTTTCCTGGCATTAGACTCAGGTTTTTTTCAGGTAATTGGCATAGGCATCAGTTTTTGTGGAATCAGGATTGGTTTTTAACTATACAGTGATGTACAAAAGTATTGGGACACTTCACTTTTACCTACATTATTTATGTATAAACACTGCTATCATTTATGAAAGCATAATAACTTATATTTAATGTCTTTATTAATAATTTATTTCCACATATATGCATATATGTGTGTGTGTGTGTGTATATATATATAGACTCCAGATGCCCTAAAGTCATGACAATCAGGGACGACATTGTCATCAATTGTTTGGCCACTTTTAATCTTTTCATTATAGTTGGCGAAATAAAGGAGCACTTGCCGGAATCATGCGCAGGTGTGTCGGTGTACACAGTAAAATGAAGCCTTCGCCACCATTTTCAATCTCCCATACACAGAGCAGCTACCAAGCCGCTCCTTACAGCCAGGATGAAGAAGCATTGCCTCGCCTTTTGCAATAATTACCGCAATTGGACCATTAAGCAGTGGAAGACAGTCATGTTCAGCTAAGAGAGCTCATTCCAGATGTTCCAGACACCCAAATGATTTGTGAGGCATCCCATTTGTGCATCTCCATATAACCCACCCTTCACGTCTGCCACCATCAAGCACCCTCTTTCTGTCATAGCATGGGGCTGCTTCAGTCACCATGGCCGTGGTGCCCTAACATTCCACGATGGGGGTATCAGAATGAACACCAACAAATATTTAGAGATTCTTGAAGAATTTTATGATGATTGGAGGCTGCAACACCTTCCAACAGGATTCTGCTCCCTGCCATGTTTCAAAGAGGGCTCATGTGTTGGTTTGCCCAGAATGAGATCCCGCTGCTTGACTGGCCAGCGGGACACTAAGCTGGCAGC
>JAUZND010013218.1:16871-28189 GCA_034780555.1 Coelogynopora nodosa | reverse complement strand
TTAAAATAATAAAACCGGAGATCAAATATTCACAGAGTACAAAAGGAAGAAAAAAAAGCATGAAAACTGACAGATTTTAGTTGATTAATTATGAACAATAAGTTAATTGTTACTGATCGTTAGAGATTTCCATATTGCACGATGATTTGCTGCATTGAGTATTTCTATCATTTCCAAATGAGGAAGACACTCTTGAAATGACAGATATTTATATTTCTAGAAATTGTTTGAGGATAAAAATTTACACTGATTTCTGTTATTTAATAGGGGTGTATAGATGCAATCGAATAATATCTGAAATATATTTTATATATTTATAGCTAAAAACCTATTATAATATTTTTAATTATTACTAGCGATTTTATATAAACGTATATTTAATATTAAATATAAATATAATAATCGAAATAATACCTTAAATTATAATTTTTTAGAAATTTATTCGCCTAAATGAAGTATATTTGGCTTCTATATAATTACAATATAATGAATTGAATGAAATGCAATGTAATGTAATGAAACCTATAACCAATTTCTATCTATATATCATGACAATGATAACTACTATCTTAATTGCACCACAATTATTTGAAACTTCTTAAGACTTTATAAAGTACTATAATAGGGTACTTTAAGTACCGTACAAGGCTAGTTTACTGAGCTAAATATAGTGATTATGTTGTATTTTTAATTATAATGGTTTTCCCAGATTATTATGTCACGCGTTGACAAACCAACAAGAATACAATTGGTTAATTGTTACAATGGTTACAAGTAATACAGTACTATATAATTTCGATATACACAAGGGTGTTCATACTAATTTCATTCAATTTTAGTTTAGTAACCTGATTGAAAAACTATAGACAATAACCAAATTAAAGGTAGTTGTGAATATATGGCTGAATTCGACTTCTCACTACTTGAAATAGAACCGATTCCTATTTCCAATTATTTTGAAACTAGTTCAGTGTTTGAAGCTTTGAGCTGGGGAGCATCACCCGTGGAAACAGATGTAACCGATGAATTGGAACAAAGCTCTGTAAGTTCACTTATAGAAACACCCACTGAGAGTTACAACCTCAAAAAGGCCATGCTAGATGTAGTGAAACACGAACTCAAGTGTAAGATCCAGGCTCGAAGGCTCGAAGAAGGGAAACCCAATTTGTCATTTGAACATTGGGTCAATGATACAAATGAAAACAAACCGGCAATAGTAAGTCGATATTTTGAATAGCGTCGAATATGTCATATATATAAATAAATGATACAAATGTAGACTTTTATTGTCGATATGATAAGTAATTAAAAATTAATAAAACAAAATTGAATGTAATTAATCGTTATGCAATTTAGTAAAACATAACAGTCATGTCAGTTCAATAGTACATTTTACAGTATTTGTTTATATGACATTAGTATTTATAACTTTCTATAATTGTTTAGCTTAAATGATTCGACTTGTTTTACTGTATAGAATCGGAACATAAACATATCTGTGACCATTTTATTTTGTGATTGTTGTTACTAAATTTATACCTTTTGTACCAATATACAGTTTCTTTTATAAAAATTTTGCTATTTTTTAAATTCAAGTGTAATGTTAATAATTATGGCATCTATGTTACAATAGCATTTACTTTGAGTGCATTTGTTTCATTTTGACATTATATATTAAATGAGCCTTGTAATATAGGATTACATACACGATATCGTATAATACAATCTGCACGCTTAATTACATTTTTTAAAATCTATATTATTTCAATCGAAATATTGAATTTTTATTTAAAGATGAATATTAGTTATTTAATATTGTTTCTATAAACTCAAATTTTACTCGACTCTTTAATTACCTTTTCAGATGTCCGCAAAAGATTGTGAAAGAGCGGAGGAACGCCGTGAGAAGAACAAGGCGGCTGCGCGAAAATGTCGAGATAAGAAAAAGAGAGAATGTCTTGATCTCTCAAAGGTAATTATTTAATAGTTTTATGTATTTATGACTGATTGATAGGATAATCAATGCATCCATGTTTAATTAATACATATTCTTTAGTTATAAATTGTCATCGCAAGGTTATTATTAATAATATAAAGCAACATTTATTAATATGCGATTGATAGGTATTAAATAATTAAATATAGTTTACTACCAACAGTGAATTGATTAAGATATTTAATATACAACGAAATTCTGTATATGAAAATGGTATAAGAGAATAAAGCCTTATTAACCAACATATTTTCGGGGTAGCACTATTATAATTTTTTCAGTTAATACTAGCGATTTTATATAAACATATACTTCATTAAATATAAATAATAATCTAAATAATACCTTTAAATATATTTTTTTAGAAATTGCAACGCCAACTAGAAAACAACCGACAGTTGCGTAATTCTCTCAAGCAGGTGGTCCAGGAGAACCAACGGCTCAAGACCGCTAAGGCTATAGAAGAGTGCGGGTACGGGTATCCACTGCAGACTACAAGCTTCCAATTTCAACCAGTTTATAACTGTACTTAAATTTACTCAAAAGTTTGACATATTTTATGTTTGTTAATTATTATCTGACTAAAGTCTATCTAGACTTTATCTAGATAAGTATAGACTATATAATACTTAATTTATTATATGAAACATTAATTGAAAACTTTGACTGCAAATGGTAAAAAACGTTCACATTTAATTTGAAAAAAGTTTAATTTTAACATGTTATAAACTCTATGTTTACCACTATTCAGCTATAATTCTATACATCAATGAAAAGACATAAATTGAATACAATTTCAATTTAAAACTAATCACTATTTTAACATTGAATTTTGTAGCTAAAATGTCATAAAAAATTAAAAATTCTATTTTTTATTGGAACTCTATTACCATTTGCACTCGAACAGTTATTCAGATTTGCATTCTTATGTTTATGGTCATTTATCAATTCATTTACTGTATGACCTTACGTATGTTAAACCTATCTCTCAAAGAGATTAATTATATCAAAAATATTTAATGCATGAGAGTATAAAACAGAAAAGGATTAAATATATTACATATGTAGTATATTAGTAATCTTTTTGATGAACGGTATATCATTATATTATTTTATAAACAACTTGTAATTTATTTAAAATAGACTTTTACTTGTAGTTTACAACTTAAAAATTATATTGACGACTATAAAAACTATAACATCACTAAACACAATTTACCAAAAATAAGTAAAAATAGAAACTTATGAATATTATAATTTCAATACATTAAATATATATTCGCATGAAATCATTCCTGAACTATTTTATTAAGTTAATTCAGTTCAATAAATAAGATACTTTGTTATTTTAAACCAACTCTATTTGTACAGAATATGGGCAACATATATTGACCGGAATCTTTTACGACACAGTTTATTGTGTATGTAGATTAGAAATAAAAATAGTTATTATAATAAAACATTTAATTATTAAGTGAATATTCATATTGTGTAACAAGTCATGCATAAGATATTTTTATTATTATTTTCAAACACAATTAACAATCGTTATGTGTGATGTTACTACGAAGTATAATATAAAATTCAGACAAACTTTCTTATTAGTTGTACGAACAGAATATTTATTGTAAACAAGTAAATACGTATATATGTAAACGCCTTTTACTGTACGTAATTGTATTTTCATCCATTTATTGTTCATTACAGTATGATATTTATTTATTTTTATTAAAAAATAAATCTCATTGTCCAAACGTTGCATTCTATTCACTTTTAAGTATTTCGATTGAAATGGTTAACTATAATTACGTACTTATTTAAAGAAAAATAGTATGTGAATTCCAATAATTGAAATAGTAATATTGTTTAATGAAACTTATTTAAAACTAATTTTTTAAATATTTTTTTTCAAATTGTTTGACGTAAGTTATTATTAACTTCAAATAATTTATAAATAATTTATAAAATGAAACATATAATTTTTAAATAAATTTAATAAATACTAAAATACAATATTTTATTATTTACAATTATTATGTTTTCAATTCTATGAAATGAATAATTATTGAAATAATATAATATCTGTAAGTTAATGATTAAATAAACAGTCAATTCATTTATTGATCATTTTAACGGAAAAAATATTTATGCATTTATTTACATTTTTCATTCTTCAAATTTACTTTTTATTGTTTACTAAAATAACTAGGGTGAGCCGCGCATTAAAATAGTTTGACACATTTTGAATTATTAATATTTTGACAAATTTATATATGTTTATTTGTATTTATGTTCACAAATATATGCAATATCTACTCTTTTAACATTTAAAATAATACACAAAACCATAAAATTATTCTATGAATGTAAAACACTGAAAAAGAAACAGGAATTACCATTTAAAATATATAAAATAATTATTTAGGGCGGTTCAAACAAACACTTTCCTTCAAACAAAATTCAGAACTTTTAAAAAACATTTTCAAAAAATTTGAAATAGGAATAGCCTTCTAATAACCGATAACTGTCATTTCTTCTATATACATTATGTCATTAGTGCCAATTTTACGTGCGTTTTGTTTGCGTCGTAATATGTGTAATAATGTCATTTGTGACGGCATTAGATATATAGTTAAATTAAAAAAAAAGTTATAATTGGTTAATATATAAAATACACAACATTTTGCCTGAAATTTCATTTGGAAAAGAAGCACGAAAGCTAACTCTAATGAGCATACAGTTATTGGCATTCATTCTACATATTGTTCGGTAGTAAACATTTACATACAACCACCCCAATCACATAATTTCTCAAATTTAAATATGAAAAAACATTTTTTTAAATTATTATTACTTATTTACATCTGAAAATTTAGCCGTTTCTTTGTAAATTTTATTCGCCTTATTTACATATATATAGTTGTCTAAATTAAATATATATTTGGATTCTATCATTACTATATTTTACTATATATTAATATGTACTTATTATGACTATATATTATGTACTTATTATTACTATGAATTACTATTACTATTACAATGATAGCTATGTTAAGCGATAAATATCTTAATTATAATTAATTCAATACTTTTATAATTGTTTTTATAAACTCAGAGGAATCTACCTAGAAAATCATATATATATATATATATAACAAATTGACAGAACCACAAGTACACTGCACTGGTATTTTAAACTTACTTATTATTAAAAATAATGATTATGTTCTATAAATATTTGTAATGGTTTTCCCCAGCTAGCATATTTTGTCACGTGTTGTTGACACACCTACAATAACACAATTGGTTAATTGTAACAATATAATAGTTTATCTATAATACATCAGATAAGACTGTGCGCAGTTAGCTAGCTCAATACTATTTAAGTAATTACTAACATTATAGTTTTACTAATCTGGTAAAGAAAGTTGATAAGGTTGAAAATCATAAAATTAAGCATAACGAGATGACTTCAATCATTCACAATTTCATTGACTTTTCACCAAATGATATGGCGTTCAATGAAAATGAACACTACGACATAGTTAATGAACCATCATCGGTGGAAACTATTGGTACCATTGAATCGGAGCAAAGCTTTGTATGTTCACAGAAAACACCTGACAACTTTAACTACAATAAGGCAATGTTGTCTTATGCAGTTAAAAATGAACTTAGGTGCACGATTCAAGCTCGAAGGTTTGAACAGGGGAAGCCGGAAATAACAAACGAACACTGGCTCGATGATGTACATGAAGAAAAACCACAAATGGTAAATTAATATTTTGAATCGATTTTTTATTGAATAATTTGCGTGTGGAAAACGTCATATATTTTAATAAATTATTGAAATATGTATTATTATTATTGTTGATAGGTTACATGAAAAATACTATTTATCTACAAAAATTATAACAAATTTAATTATTATGTTGTTTTGTAAACAATAATTGAAATAATATATTTCACAGAATTTGTTTGTGTTACATTCGTATTAACGATTTTATATATATATTTTCTTTTAAATTTTTCGATTGTTTAGAGTTTGGACACAATCATATCAAAGATTCTAATATTTTTATTGTTGTTTTTATATTGTTAAAATTAATTAAAAACCTATACTTTTTATATTTATATATTAAATAATTAATTAAATAATTAAATAAATAATTAAATAATTAAATAAATAATTTTTTAAAATAATGATTATATATTTTTTGAAACAAAAAATTGTTTTGTTCATAAATATGCCCATTTTTAGAAAAAATGTGCCATATGATAGTATTGCATACATTGTCATAACAATGTCTTTGGTTATGTACATTCATAAATCGCTTGACATTACACATAAAAATATGCACTGTTATATAAGAATATAATACACTACGATATACTAAATGTAAAATTATAATTGTTTTGTGTTTAATTATAATATTTTAGTTAGAATATTATTTTACTAAATAATAAATATAGTTAGCCGACACATTATGTTTTACTTGACTGTTATAGTGTTTAATATCTTTTTAGATGTCAGCTGAAGATTCACAAAAAGAAAAGGAACGCCGCGAGAAGAATAGGCTTGCTGCTAGGAAATGTCGGGATAAGAAAAAAACAGAAAGTCTTGATCTCTCGAAGGTAATTCATAAATAATTTTAAATCAATGACTGACTTATAGTTTTTAAATGATCATTTATCAAGATTTAAAATATTTATTAATAATGAAAAATCAATTAATATTAATTGATAGGTATTATACAATTAACTACAAAATGTGAATAGTAAGAAATCGTGAGGAATCGATTTCATAAGCAGAAATTTTCCAAGGAGTTTAGTTATGAGGCGTTAATTATTAGCATTATTACTAAAAAGGTGCAGCATAAAACATAGTCCCCTGTTTACCCCCACTGTCTATATACGGGCCTGTAATTAAATATATCAAAAAAAAGTTTTAAATTGTTACTAATAGAATCTTTTTAATGATCCCTAACGGTTTTTTTGAAAAAAGGTGATCGTGATAAAATATCAAGATATAAATATTATATTATGTTTACGGATTTTATCCTTTGAATTAATACCTTAAATAAACTACTTATTTTAGAAATTGCAACGCCAACGAGAAATAAATCGACAGTTGCGTAATTATCTCAAGCAGGTGGTCCAGGAGAACCAACGGCTCAAGACCGCTAAGGCTATAGAAGAGTGCGGGTACGGGTATCCACTGCAGACTACAAGCTTCCAATTTCAACCAGTTTATAACTGTACTTAAATTTACTCAAAAGTTTGACATATTTTAAATATGTTATTATTATCTGACTAAATTCTAGACAAGTATAGACTATATAATACTTAATTTATTGTATGAAACATTCATTGGAAACTTTGACTGCAAATGGTAATAGATGTTCACATTTAATTCAATTTTTAAAAACAAATTTTAACATGTTATAAACTCTATATGTTTACCACTATTTAGCTATAATTCTATATGTCATTGAAAAGATATAAATTTAATACAATTTGAATTGAAAACTAATAATTATTTTAACATTAAATTTTGTAGCTAAAATTTCATAAATAATTAAAAATACTATTTTTTATATTGGCACTCTATTTCCATTTGCACTCGAACAGTTATTCAGATTTGCGTTCTTATGTTTATGGTCATTTATCAATCCATTTACTGTATGTCCTTACGTATGTTGAACCTATCTCTCAAAGAGATTTTTTATCAAAAATGTTTTATGCATGACAGTATAAAACAGAAAAGGATTAAATATTTTATATTGTATATATTAATCTAATTGATGAATGATATGTAGTTTACAATTTGGTATACTAATTGTAATTTATTTAAAATAGATTTTTACTTGTGATTTACAAGTTTAAAAACTATAACCTCAGTTCAATAAATAAGATACTTTGTTATTTTAAACCAGATCTATTGGACAGAATATTGGCAAAACAAATAAAAACATAGTTTAAGGTATATGTAGATTAGAAATAAAAAAGTTATTATAATAAAGTATATTTAATTATTAAGTGAATATTCATATGCTGTAACATGTCATGCATAATATATTTTTATTATTATTTTCAAACACAACTGTTATGTGTGGAGTATTATAACGGAACATTACGGAGTATACTACAAAATTCAGGCAAACTTTTTGTAAGTTGTATGAACACATACAACAAAAAGAATATTTATTGTAAACAAGTAAAACTTATACGTACATTCCTTATACAGTACGTAATTGTATTTTCATCCAATCTTTGTTCATTACAGTATGATATATTTTAACTTTTGTTAAAAATAAATCTCATTGTTTAAAAAGCTGTATTTAATTTTTCTTTTGATTATCTAAATTGAAATGTTTAGAAAAATGTTTAGAAAAATGCGACAAACATAAGCCGAAAACATATTAGTATGGAATATCGTATGATTTGTTAATTTCAATAATATAAAAAGTGTTATACTATACTAAGTAATACGTACAAATTTTACAAAAATTGTAATGAAAATAATAAATTATTTATTGAAATCTTTTTAAAATTTATAATTTACATATTTTGCCTCAAATGTCACAAAACACAAATATTATTAATCAATTTTCAAGTTACTATAATAGTGTTTATTTTGAATTAAATAAAAATAAGAATTCATTTTTACTTAAATCCGTTTTATAAAATAAAATTTTCATTTACTATATTTTAAATACTACTAAATTAATAATTTTTGAAATAATAGGTCTTAAGCAGGCCTAAATGATTACAATACCTGGCTTAATGTTTATACATATTGAACAACGATTTATTAATATGTATATTTATTACGGTCATTACATTATAGAAGGGTAAATTGAATAATTTCTATGTATTTTATAATTGCTTTAACACATAATTATTATGACCCCTATGAAACAAACAATAGTTTTTGTTATGATCATAAAAATAATGATTTCATCATTTCTTTTTATAGATGGTTAAACTTGTTCTATGGATTTATCCGAGAGATAAAGATAGAAGAGTACACATACGACGTTTATGGTGTTTAGAATATAAATTTTACTAACTGGTTCTGATATATCCCATGATCTTGACAATATAACTTCTTACGACGCCTTACAAACGTATTGCACAAAATTTCCGCAGATAAACGTAACTAAATACTTGTATAATAGAAACATTTTGTATATTTTGTACTATATTTTTCGCGATCAAATTTCGAGGACCAATATTTCTGCATAATTATTATTTAATTATTACTTAGCACATAAATGTATACAAAATTTGACTAAAGGTATGCAAAATTAGAATGAACATATCAAATAAAACTAAATGGATGTTATTGCTTATTTTTTTAAAAATGTATAAATTATAACATTCATTATAGCCTATATAAATTTATTGGATAATAATATGTTATTTAAAATGTTTAATGTATATATTTAATGTTGCTAACACTAATTTATTTTCAAATATTTAATTAACTACCTGTTTTTATGCCTTGTGGCAAACTCTCTGAACTAGCAATCGATTTGGTGACTCAATTATTGAAAATAGGTAGTTGAGCCCTATCTACAAATATACAACCGATCACATTTACACAGTTATTTTATAAGAAAATAATACGTGATTTGGCATTATTAAATCATCCTACAAATATTTTAATTTATCGTGTATTTTATAATTTCTTAGAAAAAACATATTTTACACCTGAACGTTAGAATAGCTAGAACAGGTTTCTATCAAATAGCGAAAATGGCAACCGGTGAACGTAATTAACCAATTAAATGTCAACAATTCAAATAGCCATCTTAGACGACAAAATTACATAATAGAGGCGAATAATTGTATTCTCTGTTAGCATTATAAGCATTTAAACTTGGCGTAACCGATCAACCAGATATTGTTAGTAATTTTGTTTAAAAACCACTTATATAGGCTTTACTTCTAACGATATAAACACCAAAAAATTATAACCAGAATATTATATTTGGGGTGCTATTTGATTTCGAAAAATACCAGTTGATCCATTTTCGTGATGAAATTGTTACATGTTATCAAAAATAAAACAGTGCAACCGTATTCAATAATTCGTATATTTCAGATTAAATAAATTGCACATAATGATAACAAATTGGAAGGTACAGAAAAGAAAGGAAAGCAACAAAACAGAAACAACCAACTAACACAAAATATACGTTTTAACTATCACAAAAACGTTTCCGACCTAAACGGAGGAGAAATTATCCTCCAAAGATTTGATAAGTTCTTTGGTATCCGTGTGGTTTGTGAAACTAAGCTGGGAGCGCTTGGCTGACTGGAAGCTACTCTGAAGGTCTCCCATCTGAAAAATGAAGAAAAATAGTTACTTTCAGGATCTGGAACACATGGCGGGTTTTCAATGTTTATTTTTCAGGGAACAATGTAAATTGACCATATTGATTGCAAACCGACAATTATCTTGTTTTTGTAAAGCCAATTAACTACGCAATATGGATTAAAACCACGTCAAATTATATAAATAAACTGTGCAGGTTAGTCCACTATTTATCAAACAAGAAGTGCAGCTATTATTATTTAGAATTGTTTGATATCTTACCTTTAATGTTAAAGAATATACAATTAAAATAATGTACTGTAGTTATATGGTGAATTTAATAACGTTTACAATAAGATAAGTAAGTAACACAAAGATGGCTAGATGTCGGATTCTGACATTTTTAGTGAAGCTTATAATAAATATATATAGAAAATGAAAAAGCAGTCGATGTTTATATTTTAAAGATTTATTCATATATTTCTACAATAGCTAACATACAGAAACATGAGATAAAATGAGATTATAATAATATTCTCATTCTTATTTATATTAAATTATTTTTTTAATTAAAATTAATAAAACTAGGAGAATTAATATATTGTGTTATTCTCTTATATATATAATATAACACTAATAGAAACAAATCCAATAAACAATTGTTTCTCATTTATTGTTCATTTCCATGGAGCCTAATAGTAATGCAGATAAATAAATAAACTTTTTTTAGGCGATTAAAAAACTCCAAAATATATATTTATAAATTTTAGATATTACGTCGTATTATATTATACATATACGTCTTAGAAATATAACTTTTTCACTTAATGATATGAATGAGGCTCATTGTCACTCAATGATATAAATGAGGCTCACGATCACTCAATGATATAAATGAGGCTCACGATCACTCAAGGCTATGAATGAGGCTCACGATCACTCAATGATATAAATGAGGCTCACGATCACTCAATGATATAAATGAGGCTCACGATCACT
>JAUZND010013218.1:0-16771 GCA_034780555.1 Coelogynopora nodosa | reverse complement strand
AATGAGGCTCACGATCACTCAATGATATAAATGAGGCTCACGATCACTCAATGATATAAATGAGGCTCACGATCACTCAATGATATAAATGAGGCTCACGATCACTCAATGATATAAATGAGGCTCACGATCACTAAAAGGCTATAAATGAGGCTCACGATCACTAAAAGGCTATAAATGAAGCTCACGATCACTCGAAGCCCGTTGTCACTCATGTCTGTAAATATAGGGAGGTATGAGTGATGTTGACTTACTTGTTCAGCTAACATCGCAAAGTTGTAGTGCGGTTCAAACATTCCAGAGGACAAAGAAGTCGCCGATTGGAAGAATGCGCGCGCCTGAAAGAAAACAGCCAATAAATACATAATGTAAGTTCATTTTTCAAATTCAAATTGTTTCAATATATATATATATATATATATAAATAGAAAACATGGTATATGGTTATAATAAAAAATGATGACGCCACTTTAGTAGTATAATTAAATAATTGTATTTAATAAAGAAAAACAATTTCGTACATCAAGGCTAGAAAGAGTCAAGAATCATAATTTTTGAGAAAATCAGCTTGCTGCACGGTTTTGAGCATTTATTGCTGCTACAAATTAATATTCAATAATTAGATTTATATGTTTTAACTATATGTTGCTAAGCTTAAAACGAGTTCAAAATAGACATTTGAAAATTTCATGAGGTGATTCGCATATTTTTTTAACATTACATATAATTTTATAACAAAAGTATTTTGTTGTGTGACATATTCACATGTAATATATAAATATATAAAAATTAACTCATAGTTAGCTATAAATATTTTTGTTTCAACTCATTCTGGTCCGAATCGTCGATATTATGATTAAGTTTGGTGTTATTAATTATTCATTACTAATTGAGTATTGTGAAATATTCAGCAACTACAGTATCGATGAGTTAGACTCCTTATTAAGTAATCGTTACCAGATAATGACTGAAGACAATATATTTATAATATTTGCCTTGCAACGATAATGTCAGGGGGCGTAACCAGACCCAACATGATATATGGGCAAATACCTTGTTATCTAATTTTGTTGAATATACAGGAGTGTAGTGTATTTATTATTCAAAAATGGTTTATTATATATACATTCCAAGGGCTACTAAAACAGATGTTTAAACGTGATAGTTATTATTTACAAACATTTTAATTAAAAAATGTATGTAAACATTAAGAGTTATAAACTAAATACAATTTACCTTGATGTAGTCAATGATAGGTAAACACAAGCAGATAGGTACCGTAATATTGAAAAACTTTCAAAAATAATTATATGAGAGAGATTTTACGATTTTTTACAGCTGCAAATGACTCTATAACAGGATTGACATCAATGGTAAAGTCTTTATGTACATGGAGGAGTCCAAGTGGTGAAAGTTGTTCACCTGACATTGTTGTTCGCAAAAAAAAATTTTTTTCCCCGTTTCATAGCACTGATGTTGGCATAGTGTAAAATATTGTGAATGTTTACGACAGTCAGCTGATAGTACGGACAGACAGAAAGACACTCGGCAACCTGAAAAATATTGTCTCGTAACAAGGTGAACCATAGTATACGTTAACTTTATGAACATACTCACTAACTAGAAATTAATTACTGTCTTTGTATAAGATCTCCTTAATTGTGTAAAATATTATATGTAACAAAGAAGAAGTCTCAAAATCTATACACTATTTTCTCTAATTTTTGCAATTGAATATGGGCAGCTGCCCGTTCTGCCCTTATGTAGTTAGGCCACTGAATGTCACACGTAATGCGGTCTGATAGAAAGGGACCGTAAGGACGGAACAAAATCAAATTCCAAGACATTAAATTTGATTATTTAAATGAATTAAAAAATTTTATTCTAACTACAAATCGTACCAAATGAGCACAACAAACATAAAGATAAATAAAATATTCAAAAAGTTGAATGTATTAATAAATATATACTGGATTAAAACTCACAGATTACTGATTGATTAAAAAAAATATTTCCCCTTTCATGATGTGTATTAGTTATTTACAATGAACAATAAAAACGTTTCCTAACAAAACAAGGATTCTATTCCAAAAAATGGGTTATATTTTTTTTCCAAGTCCTCGAATTTTATTTTAGAATTCTATAGGATGCGTTTATAGACTATCAAAGCTCTAGCTGCTAACTTAGAAAGAAACACAAACATATGTAGCCGTGTTTACGCGTAAGAAATGGATCGGCCAAACACAACTACACTCTTCACACTCAACTGACCATTTCCGAGTTGCCACGACGAAGCTCCAAGACGCCCAGATTGTTGTAGGCCTCGGCATGGTCGTTGTTGTGTGAAAGTGCGAGTCGAAAATTCTGGTAGGCGAGATTGGTGTCTCCAATTCCCTAACAAAGAGAGATATATAGACCAGCCACGAGTCATACTCTGATAGTGTGGATAAGGTCAGAAAGTAGTACAGAAAAAATATCGATGCTTTTTTATTCGAAAAAATTAAGACTGGTTTTAAAATATAATTTGGTTCAATGATAAATGGTTTAGCATATACTATACAAACAAACTTTAAACAACTTTTTCAAAGCAATGATTCTAGTAAAAAACATTATTATTATATGAAATAAACTAAATGAAGGACATATCCTATACATTCTACAATATTAAATAATTTTATAAAATATAAACCTATATAGTAATTTAAAAGAAAATAAAAGAAAAGTGAAATGATATTATATATATATATATTTATTTAAATAAACAAGTTTGCAAACTGCCAACAAAATAGTTCCTGTCTCAATTGAACCTGTCGTTTGAAAATGATATAAAGCATAGAAACACTACTTTAGTTTTACTCCAATAAAACCCTTAAAGGTTTGCTTAATTTCTAATTATACAATGATGTGATACACAGAAGATTATGTTCATAATATACTGTTCAATATAAAACGATGTCAAATTAAGCATCAAGCAAGCTGAAGAAAACTAGAAGGATACAAACCAGATTATCCATCATTTTTAATACGTATAACAGGATGTGTATGGCGATTGGAGAAGCAATGCAAAACAGAGACACACTATAAAACTTTTCAGTATGTCAGAAAGACAACTGTCTAAAATAATCTTTTAGTGACTATAATTAACTATTACGTGATCCTTCCAGAGCAAAATGTGAATCTAAATGTAATCACTGTACACTTTGTAAATGGTCTAAACATTCAATACGTATCTTTTTCTTTTCACGTTCAATATTCCAATAAAGGTAGTAACTAATGCGAACGGCACTCGGATACAGATATAGCTGACATAACTTTTTGAAATAAATGGTAAACATATTTCAGTTTTCTTAAAAATTTTATGGTATGACTTGCATATCATAGTTTCTAGCACACTGGGCTGGCTTCAAGACTTTTTTATTAAGACAATATGATATCTGTATAATTTAAATAACTATTCTTTATAATTAGTCGAAAATGTGACCTTAAATACTGCAATAAATAAACAATAAATAAAATATGAATAAATAAATAAAATTAAAAAAAATCAAAACCAGAGTTCAGCGTCCTAAACGAAAAAAATAGCAAAACTAAAGAAGCCCACGAAAATTAATTGATTAAATAAAAGTAATGCAGAATACGCTCAAGAGAGAGAAAAAAAATCAGACATTAATCATGATTTTAGCATACTAATTTGTAAAAATTGTTTAAATAATTACAGTTTCGGTAAACTTGTGTAAATTTTAAATTTATATCATGGCTGGTAGACCGCGTGCGCAAACAATATATTATACCGTATCAGTTAGGGTGAGGCATTTCAGAAGATAATGGTAACAATTAATGAACAATGTAATGTTTGACACATTTTTATTTCCTTTCTAAGAGTAATTTCTGTATACATTTTGATGGACCTTTTAGTTTTGAAAGTTAAAAATTTTTTAGGACGCTTTACTCGAGACCACGTAACAAATAGATACAGAACAGCCATGAACACAATCAACAATAACAGGATATAACCCAGAGATCAAAAGCCAAGGACGTCTCGAGGACAGACAGGCCAGACACACATCCACGCCTAATCATCACCAGCTTAACGTGGTTCGCAGACAGACAGGCCAGACACACACATCCACGCCTCAGCCTCACCAGACAAACATGGCTCGCATACAGAAAGGCCAGACACACACATCCACGCCTCAGCTTTCTCACCAGACAGACGTGTGCGAGATTGTAGTAGACCTCAGCGACGTTCTCCTTGGTGGCCACGCCCAGAGCCCGCTCGAAGCAGGTGAGGCACATGTCGAACTGCTGGGAGTAGTAGCAGCAGAGGGCCAGGTTGGTGTAGAGCTCGGCGTTCTGGATGCCGAGCTGGAGGAGGCGTCTGACTCAGCGGTGGTGGTGTAGTGGGAGGGGGGGGATCACAATAAGTTCGCGTGTGTTAATCTGGCATCGTGTATTAAACTCGTATTTGTACACAAAACAAACAACATATTTTATTTGTGATTCTAATATTTTTTATTTTTATTTATATATTATATTTATTTATTATTTTTATATTCTAATTTGCACATTTTATTCAAATATTTGCCCAATATTGATGTTGATATCCCCATTTTGACAAACATTTAGCTTCGATTTTTTATAAGCTTGATAGATCATTTATTTTAACTGAGGTGACTATGTACATTGTGGTTTTATAAGGTATTTTATGATGTTAAGTGTAATACTTTAATACTAAAATACTTTTTAAACGTATCATTACAATAAATAAAACATATCTCTATAATCCATGTAGGTAATCAAGTTTTATAAAATCCCAATGCTATTTTTTTACTGCGTTCATTTGATTTGTTAAATAAAAATTCGTTTGTACTATTTATATGTAGCTCAAGGTTATTTCATCGTAAAATATTATATTTGTATGACGCACATTTTAAAATATATTATCAATAATTGTGTTATAATTAATAACCCTAAATTTCCCAATCAGATAATAAAAATAGTAATTCACAATGACGTAATATATGGCTACGTACCGTTTCGTCTTCCCATTGTTCTTATTTTATTGTATTATGTAATCAAGAAAAGTGCAACGCAGTACCAGTTTGCCTTATACAACAGTTGCGTTTCGTCTTAAATTGATCAATAAAATCAACTGAGTAGATGTCATGTAATCTGTAGGTAATTGTAGTGAAGGTATATATAGCTGACCATTGTGTACTAATCTAAAGCATAAACATGGAATTTTTTTAATCTAACAGTGTAAATGTTGTATTACCTTTTAAGATCCACTTTTTATACATTTTTACTAAATATTTTTTATCTAAGACTTATATGCATTTTAAAAAGTAATACTACATACTTTTTAATTTTAATCTAAAACGAATTTTAATCCATAGTATGAAAAAGACGAAAAGGGAAAATACAAAAAGACTAAAGGGGAATAGACAAAAGGAATAGACAAAATATACCTATATAATATATTTTCCTGATATGAAGACAACTTGGTTATATCATATATTCTAATCGTAGCATACAAATAATTAATATAAGGATCACATAAAGTGACTAACATGAGGAATCATATAGATACGATATGAAAATCATATGCCACTCATTACTGTGTAATATAAACAAAAGTATACAATAATTGCATTTAGCTATACCCCATCAATACAATGTTATGTATGTTAGTAATGAATTGTCCTTTAATGCGACCAAATGAACCGGAAATATATGGGGGAAAACATTGAAAGTTATTTCAGTAATTATTAATTAACCCAAAATGCTAAATATATTATATCCATTCACGTATCATTTACAATATGTTATTCAATAACATTTGGTATAATATATACACATAGAAAATATATATTACACTTAATTTGTAGCATATTTGTAGGGGATTGAAAAGTAGTTATTATGAAAAATAGCGTGACATAATATTATATCAATACAGATAATACATTTAAATATGATTTGTAAAATGTAAAGTATAAAGAAAATATTTGGACAAAGAAAAATTAGTAATATGTTAATAAAAATAAGTAACAAATGTGAAAAAGAAAGCCAATCAGAGAATGAAGTATTAATTAAACTCAAAGGGGACCTTTTTTATTTATTATATTTAATAAAAATGTTCGCCTTCAAGTCGCTTTATTGTTTCTTATATATTTAATTACCATTGCTTTTTTTGTGGCAATATTCTGAAAATATATTTAACTAACAAATATTGCTTCTACATATTAAAAATTATGAAACAAATTGGCGAAGAAATAGATAGATACAGTCCTCTAAAAAATAAAAAATTCAATATATCATCAATCTCTATGTATGTGCATCAGAGAGCGAGAGAGAGAGAGAGAGAGTGTGTGAGTCACCTGTAGAACTTGACCGCAATCTCGGGCTGGTCATCGTAGAAGTAGTGGGTGGCAATACAGGCGATCGCCTCCACGTTCATCGGGTCCACCCCCAGCACCTGTTTGTAGGCGTCGGAGGCCTTCTCAAGGTCGTTGAGGCCCTATCAGTCGGTCAGTCAGAGCGAGAACATTGTTGGCGATTTTACATAACAACTATATAGCAGCCGATAAACTAAGTTCATTCAGTGACAATGCAAATTCCTTATGAATAATTTTAGTAAAAATAAGAATCCTTCACGGTCAATAGGCGACATTGTTATTTACAATGGCAGTTACTTGATTAAATTCACGAAATTTGCGTGAATGAGATTATCTGAATATTACATTTATAGCAGTAAAGAAACAAATCAGCAGTAGTTGACCAGGATAACATAGGGCCTACTTAATTTATTACCCGCAGATAACAATTTGAAATATTTACATATTGATAAAAACCCATAAGATGATTTTTTTAGAAAAACTTTAAATCCACGATTTTTCTAGTGATTAAGCTAAAATAAATATATTTAAATTAAATTACAAATTTAAAAAGTTCAAGGCTTAGATTTTTTAAAGAAATTAAGAAACTTAAAAAAAACGTTGTCTGCCAATGCAATGGCCCCACACTATTGAATAATAAAACAAACAAATTAATTCCACAATTCAACCAAGACCACTACACACATCAAGTGAACTGAGCTGGCGTCCAGGCGGTGAAGTGCACCTCGCGCTTACCTCGTAGATCCTGGCGATACCGATATTGAAGGAGACCTCGCCAGGGAAGGGCTCCAGGCCCTGCTTGTAGACCTCAACAGCGGCCAGCGGCTGGTCCAGCCGGGTGTACACCTTGCCGAGGTAGAGGTAGATCTCGATCATCTCCTGCTGCTTCTGGGCCGAGCGGAGCTGCTGTTCCGCCTCACGATAGAGGCCCAAACTGGGTGGACGGGAGAGACGATGAGGAGGGGGGAGGGGTGGTGGAGGGATTGATGCTAATGATGGAGTGGGTGGATGGTGTGTTAGGGAGGCGATAATGAACGAGCGAGAATGAATAGTTAAAAACTTTAGTTAAAAATTCGTAGATCACCAGTTGACTTTAGTTAAAATATAGGCAATAATATAGATATTAACATCAGAAAGGACAAGCAAAAAAGAAGTCGCTGAATAGAGCACACTTAAATCGGATAATCATTTTTAATGGCACTTTAAACGTTCATATGTTTGTGACATCAAATCCATAGTTTGTAAATGTTTAATGTGTGTTTATGTAGAATTCATATTTTATGTTAATTATTTTACAAAACTGTTTTATTATAAATCTGTATTTTCGTCATTATTTCTAAAGAAAATTTGTGTTATTTAGAAGAAAAAAGGTACTTAGAATATTTTTAAAGGAAAAGGGACAATAAAAAAAACCTTTCAAATATACTACTGAAGCATATTCATCGATGGGGAGATCTGGACAGCGCTGTTTTGTCCTTATTAGGGCTCATCAGCAGACCATACCCCCCACCAATGAAATACGCTTGAATTCAGGAGTACTTTACACGGCCCGCTATGTACTTCTATATCTCTCTGCCGATGAATATGCTTTAGTTAGTATATTTGAAAGGTTTCTTATAAATGTGACTTTTCCCTTTCTAAATATGCGCTGATTTGATTATACGTAGTAATATACACTATACCAAATCAACCTTACTGTGGATTTGTCTACTGTTTAAATATGCTTTATATGTGATTCAAATAACGATAATAGAAATTTAAAAATAAAAATATCAAATAGTTTAGAAAATAATCATAATTAAATTTAGTATAAAATGTCAAATATTAGCAACTGGGGTGGTGGTTTAGCATTGAGCTATATAACGCTAGATAATTTTTTATAATTTATATAATATTTAAAATTTACCTGCATAATGCGTCAATTCAACTCGTGGGTTTTGATAATGCAAATCCACTTGAAGAATGCCAATAAGGCGCAGCGCAGTAATTAGTCGTGTTTTACTCATGTTGACAGAACTTTTGTTATTATTAAATATGTTAGTTTACAGCTATTATTAATAATATTGTAATTTGAAAATAAAAATAAACCCTGCGCGTACATTTACGGGTGGATCAGGAATGAAACCGTTATACAAAATGGAATGGGTGGGTGGCTTGGCCTTGCGTTATAAGGTTGGTTGGGTAAGAAAAGACTAATTATCGCGTTATAATTTATATAGTATATGGATCACCCCATATGACGTTATTGTTAGCAACCAACCAAATAATGATGTCCAATTATATGTATCCTTTGTTTTAAAAGTTTATCTGCATCGGATAAACAACTTTTTGCGCTACTGATGACGACATAAAAATATGTGCAATCTTTATACCCCACCCCACCTCCACTTGGTGTTAAAGTTGTCAGATCAATCCGAAATTGCACAATGCGTCGCAATAGTAATGAATAGCCTAAAAATAGCCTTAGCGGTAAAACCATATAGTTAAAAATAAATCCATTTTGATCAAAATATAACCGCCACTTCAGCACAGCTGCTGCACCATACGTATGTAGGATAATGCCTACATATATTACAAAATAGGTCGATTGATCAATTTTAATATACCGGAACTTGTGAAATTACTTAGATATAAAGAGGATATTATCGATAAATTAGTGAATAATGCCTCAAACAATGAATAAATATGGTGATTATAATTATTTTTTGTATGCAAATCATGTACAGAACTAAACTTTCCAGGAATCCACTAATTGAAGGTCCAGGAACAATATTTGGTTGGTAACACATTTCTCACTGACGGCGAAATAGCTGAAATAGCCAAACCTACTTTTTTGGGTCACGCTCTTTTTAAGCGAAGTACTACCATCCGCCACGACTGTATCTACAGAACCGTTGGACCTAGGAGGTTGTCCGACCACTCAAAATGTACGCAATGGTTAAATTATTGGGGGGTCAATAATACATTTTCATATCCAAAAGGCCATCGTTTTTAAGATAATTTTAGTGGTTCTGGCAACCTACTGGGTTTCAATGGTTCTGTAAATATAGTCTTGGCAGATGGTAGTACTTCGCTTAAAAAGGGCGTGTCCCCAAAAAAGGGGCTTGGCTATTTCAGCTTAGATCTGGACATAAGTTGCATACAAAAAAAACCATGAGCTACTCTAGAAATATGGAATAACTAAAAAAAATAATCGCAGATATAAAAAAAACTCCAATGATGGATACATAATTGTAAGGATACCAAAATTAAAAATACGTCAACGTGGTAAAACTGTTTCAAATAGTAAAAAAGGTATTCAGTTTATAGGATAGTATTACATGAAAGACCGCTTGCGGTTTGATTATTAATTTCAGATAATTGATAAGTTTTACTATAAAATTGCATTACTGAATATAGTGCCCGCGTTAAATTCGATGGAAAATTCCCTGACTAACGTCTATACTACAAATGTGATTGCGATAACACAAATACCGACATATTGATATTAACGAAATTTATCAACTTTGTTTTAGTATATGTAAAAATATAGCCTAAAGCTAGTTTCAGATCACATAAGTTTAATATATTTGAAACATATATCATTTACAGAAAATATTATATATTCGGTCATATGGCCACAAGATCCGGTGTGGACCTTCGTGACTTCATGATCGTCAAAATGATAATTACTGATCGCAAAGAGCTTCCAATCGACTTTAAGGCTATCCATTGAAGATTGAAGCAATTTTGTGGTTACCAATTTTATTAGGGAAGTTAGTAACCCGAAAATTCCTTCACATCATATCATATAGTATCTCTGATATATATTATAAAAAACTGTTTACAATTACAATATATGAGTTTTAAGCCTTATCAGTCCTGGACATTCCGTTTCATTATAAAATAACAATATTAAATGGTTAAAAAGTGTAAAAATAAAAAATATTAAATTTTCTTTGATTCATCACAGTTTCCCTAACATTTTCTTGAAAACTTCTTCCCACTAACTTTTCCTGGCTGGAGAAACTATGGCTAAGACAGCAATGGATCTGCACAGTGTGCAAGTTTAGGAAAATGTTATTTTTAAGGTTTGTCACTTATATTCATTTTTTAATTAGATATGAATAAGTTTTAAATGAGGCGCAAAGTAAAACAAACTGATAAACAAACAGAAATATAGTATAGAAACTATGACAGCAGACACCCAGTTGATGGCCACTTATAATATCATTTGACAATTGATGTAATTAATCATTATTTATTACACTTCTACTTTTCATTATCTTAAGTGACATTGTCTGATGTAGGCACAGTTTTCGAGTGTGCTGTACACTCTATTTGGATAGTCTACAATTGAGCCAAATAAGAGCAAAGTCTGTTCTGAGATTAATTGCTTAGACTCCATAATGCAACATTATAATATATATAAAGTAGGAACTGTTGCACAAAAAGGTTGATCCAACACTCATTAAATTTCAATCTTTAATATTAAAATATATACTCAGGACTGTGTAACCCATTCTACGTCTGGCAGTATAATATACACAAAGCAGGGTTGCGGAGCATTTCTCATGTGGAAATGAACAATTTTCAAGGAGTTTTTGAAAGTGTGGTAGAAAAATCATATGTATAATGCATGCATTTAAATATTATTTCTGTTATTATTAAATTTCTAAAGATTTTCAAGGAAGTTTAAAGAGAAATTAAAAATTTAATCAGTTTTCTAGTCATTGAAAATCAATTCTCAATTTTCAAGAATTTGTAAAAGCGAACAACAACCTCGACAAACTACGAACATCTCAGGATCAAATCGACTAGTGAGAAACATTTATAAATTATATAAACAAAAAACACAGAAAAATAACATTTTGGAATTAAATACTTTTATTAAAAGCAATTTGTATTTTGTTAAAATCAATACCATAAAACTTAAGTACCGATTAAAAAATTAAAAGGGGTTTCCATTATTGTTTAGCCTAGAAATAAGTAACAGTTGTTTCATTATTTAGTTTCATAAAAAATAATGCTTATTATTAAAAAGTTGTGTTATAGAGGCAAACCATCGTAACAGGATACTGCAAACATGCATTTTAAACCGCTGCATAGCATCAATAGCCAGCAGATGACGACCTAGACTGTCCGCGATGGCCTGCATGTCCTCACCGGAAGTAGCACTTGCCGAGCTGCAGCTTCCACCACCAGTCCTTGAACTGGGTCGCCTCGCTGGACAACGCCGCCAACTCGAGGGCGTGTCGCACGTCGTTCTCGTGGTAGAGGATGTACTCGAAGAGGGGCTTCGAGAGGCTGGGCCGCCCGGCGTACTTGTGCAGGTTGAGCCGCGGGATACTGATGAAGGGCCCGTCCGGGGTGGACAGCATGGAGGCCTGTGTTGCAAAAAAAAAAAAAAAGTGGGGGTGGGGGGGTGTTTAAACAAGCAATGTAGTCATGTCATGTCCTTTAATTAATAGTTAGTTGCAAAATTATCAAATTCAATTCCATTTCTTAAACATCATCACAAAACCAAATTAAAACGAAAGAGCAAGAAATTATCCAAAGTGACTGACAAATGTATTAATAATTGTTTTATAATACCAAAATGATTTACAAGAAAATGAACTATACTCCAAAAAGGTAAAATAAAAGGAATGTATTATCATCAAACCAAAAACCTACTTTCTACTCTACAAAACAATATACTGAAGTGATGAGATGGCAAGCCAAACCTGTGGATTTAAAAGACAACCTAACGAAAACCCAACAGGCAGAAAGATAGCTGGGACAACGAGATCATATAGGTTTGCAAATAAAGCCTTAATACACACTTAATACCTAAAGCTTTAAATTTTTATTCGGTTTAATAATGCACTAAATTTAAAAATCAATAAATCACATTCTATTAATAACAAGTCATCTGTCGCTCCTGAAAGATTCCAGTTTTATACATAGAAGGTTTCATCATACTGGACACTTAGCGGCAGTTTACCGATTTTTGTGCGCACATGCTCATCATTATTCCCATATATAGTTTAACATCTAAATACTATATAAGTATAAAAAACCAAACAAGATACCAAATATTATATGACGGTCAAAGTGGGGCAGCTATTATGGCACGCATCGAATGTGATTCAAGAAGTATTCAACTTCACTGATTGGTTTGAAATATCAACATATTGACAACATGAAAGATTTAAACATTAAACAAATTCAGGTTACTAATTGGTCACGTTATCATTTGTGTGAAATTAGTTTTAAAATAAGTTTTTGAGAAATATATTCTGTTATCGATAATTGATGACAGCGTATGTCGAGAACAATCAGTTTTAATATTAAAATGGCGAGTTTGTGACATCTAATTTTACATTTAACAAAGTAAGTTTTTCTCTGGGAAAATAGTAATAATCATAGAGTAAAAATAGTTTTGATCATAGTAATATTTATTACAACATTCAAGGGATAAACATTACATTGACTTGTCGTACTTTTTGAACACATTTTATTTTATAACTCATTATTCATATTTATTAAAAAATCTAAGATTATTGGTTAAATAATAATATTAAAAATTAGTCACAAATACCACTTTTAGAGCAATTGATGACGTCATAAAATGCTAACCAATTAAATGAGTTCAAGAAAACCTTTCTGAATGAAAACTAAGAGTAATTCTATAATAATCAGAATCGATTTTGAAATAACTAGAAGTTATTTTGCTACACAAATTAAAATAAGGTCAAATTATGACGTCACTTCTATCGACCACGTTTGGATATATATTATGGAAGGAATTTAAAAGTAAGCTTTTAGCAATGTATGTTTGTGTCGATTTTATGTAGCTAATGTTTAAATTTTTTGGCCAAGCAGTTATTTTTTGCCTAGATTTATTTGTAGGTCTGACTTTGTCTGTACCCACAATTGTTCTCTTCCCAGAAAGGAAGGAAAGGTACTTACTAAATAACAATCTTTTGTGACAACTGAAGCTTAATAATAAAAAATACAATTATTTAGTAATAGAACTAATAAATAAAATATTGAATGTTTTCACATTAAAAAACACTCACCCGTCTATTATGTTGTTAACATTGTTACCGCTTCATGATATAATACAAACATTTAAAGGTTTAACAGATTATTTCTGAAAAATGGCACATAGTTACAAATTATGTTAGTCGACAAGGTTGTATTATTAAATTGAGTCACATGTATGTCATGTTTAGAGTTTCAATATTATACAATTAAACGAAAAATTGGTCACATGTATCCTGTATATACCGGACATTTATATAAACATAATATGCAAGAGTTAGCATATTGGCCCCGAAATTAAGTCAAATAACTTTTATTAAATATAATTTCAATACAAATGTGACTGAATCAAAGACTGCTATTTACATAGTGTATTAAATTAACAATCCTTACAACAAATAAATATGGGACAATTAAACTCTGAAAGCCAAATTTAGCTTCTGAAAACCTAATAGCTATAACGAACGCGGCGAAACAAAGCTAGAATGGTCATCATAAAAATATCATTTTAAATGGTCATTAAAAGTGATCAAAGTACTAATTATATATATAGAGATATAAAAAAAGGATACAATCGTAGAAAGCTAATAATATACACAAATGATAAATAACCAGCATAAATAAAAGGCAAGCAAGTTTGAAGAAATGCTATTAAAAACAATTAATTACATATTTTTGCCTGTTATATATTTACTTTACAATATTTTAATACCACGAAAGAATAAAAATCCACAATAACACTTTAATGTGGAACAAAAATACATATATATATATGCTAATACTGAAATAATATGGTACAAGACATTATAAAAATCTATTACAATTAATTATTCACAATATCCCAAGGCATATACTTCAAGTTTCAAAGACTTTTCCAAAATTCGATTTAGAAATGCTTATACTTAATGAACCTGCTAATACCGTTCTTTTAGTCTGCCAGGAACCCTAGCTGTATTTATTTGATAACAGTGTACTAATTTCCCCCCATAACAAAAGAACAAAAAGTGCGTCTCAAGATTCCACTTACAGTCCCCAGGCGGACGAATCTTCCCGAGGCGCTGGTGACTGGCCGAGCAGTGTGCGCTGTCCGCGGTGCCTGGATCGCCTGTTCAATGGTACCCGGCCTCCCTGATTGGCTGCCCGGGCGGACAAAGCCGGACACTGGCCGACCGGACTGTGATGTGGGCCTGTTGAGTCGTTTGGGAACAATTATTGGTTGGAATTATAATTAAGGTTCATACGAAATACTTCTAACAAAATTTTCTTGATTTTTCCTGGCTAGGTTTTCTAGACAAATTCAAACAAAATTCCGTCACATTCTTCACGAAAAATCTATAAAATATACATTTACAAACACGAACTGAATGTAAATCAGTTTCAACCCATTTTACAGCTTCAACCTCTATCTCCGTTTCGGAGTCAATACTATGAATCAAACTACAAATTATTAAGTAATAGTTAAAAAGTCTAATTCCACAACTTATTAAAAATATTGTACAGCCCATGTTTCTACTATAGGTACTTTTCAACTAGTCACTATTTTATTATTATTTTTACTAACTTAATCCATTATTGTAAAAAAAACAATCAGATACCTATCTCTCTATTTATCTTTCTTTGTATTAGTGAACTTTTCGCGGGTTCACATTCTATGACCTTTCCATGTCTTTGATGTTCTTTCCAACATTTCTTGAGGTTTCCAGGTTTTTCATATAACTGCATGAATCCGGCTTATTGCTCAATGCTTATTTTGGGAAACTTTTTCAGTCGAAAGAGCTAACTAATAACTATTGGAGATTGGTTGTGGCCAGCTCAAATTCGACATAATTATTCCATTTAAAAAAAGGAGCAGCCACATTTACATCATGTGTGCTTTATGGATGAATGCATGCCTTATGGGCGAATTGGACAAAGAAGGTTGGGCAATTCCCGACATGACCCTATTAATCGTTTTCCTTTAAAGTTCGATAAAGGATAAAGTTTACATTCAGAAGTGGGCAACACTACAGCAACTTCAGTTAATAATACGATAGCCATATAGCCTAGTCTGTAAATCCTTTGTCTATGTATACAAAAAGTGTGTGGACAGCGGACACTTTGAATCTGAATATATTTTGTTGTATTTTATTCTATTTTTAGTTATTGCTAAAAATCTAAATATTTATACTTATTTATCAATCAATACATTTTGATTATTAATATTTATTAAGTGCGTAGTATTAATAGTGTACGTATATTAATTTAAACAAGGTAAGCTTTAGTATTCAGTAATCATATTTTTTGTAGTCCGAGCACTCTATACAAAACAGGTTATTGAACAGGATGAAGGTATCATTGTTCCTGCGGCAACTGTTGATAAACTGTTTCAATACTAATTAAATACAGACGCTATATGATAGGTTCGAAAAAATATGTAAATATATTATTACAGTAGATACTAAAGAAATAAAACTCTAAACTATGAAACTAAAATAAAATTTACATTGTTAAAAGTTAGTACAAGCGAAATAATGATTTAATAATAATATTAATCGAAATGTACTGATAAAATGCATAGTTATAGAGTAGCATTTTTGATTAATCTAAGAACTTCCATGTGATAATGCAAAATACTACTATTAGTACTATGCTGCTTGTAAATATGATAATAGATTAACATTAATAAAAATTAATGTAATTTAGAAGTCAAAATGAAAACGTGATTCCACTAAAATGTTATGAAGTAAGCCTATTCTAAAATATCTTTTAAATACAATATCCAAATTCTTTGAAATACTTATTTTTTATAAATTATAATTCCAGATATATTAAAAATATAAGAGTCTGATAACATTACAGAAAAGGTGAAAATCAGTCAATTTTAGTAGGTAGGAAATGAGTAGGAAATGAGCCGAAATTGTATAAAAATATCTGATCATCAAATAAGGTCAGCGGGTTAAATCACCTGGTTACAGACAAAGGTCAGCGGGTTAAATCACCTGCGAACTAAAGAACTTGCAAGTTAAAAGGTACAATTTTTATTAGGAACTATTTCCCATTATCGGCCTAGCTAGTTAACAATGAATAAAAAGCAGGTAAAGATATTCCATTAATTAATATTCAGTTTCATAAAATAGTCATTTATCTAATTCATGTAGTAAATGGTGGATCCTGTATAAGTAGTATAGAAGGATGCGCTCTAGATCACCCCCCCCGCATTTTTAATTTTTTTTGATGAGTCACCCCCCCGTGACCTTGATGACTCATATCTAAAAATAGAGTATGACTCACCCCCCCCCCCGTGACCTTGACCTTGACCGATTTTTTTTTCTTTTTTCTATTGGTCGATTTCAAATAGGTCAAGGTCGTTTCCGACTAAATCGGGGGCG
>JAUZND010013207.1:0-28202 GCA_034780555.1 Coelogynopora nodosa | reverse complement strand
TGGCATAAAACGTTTACGCGCACTTGAATTGATAATTTTACTCACTCAAATTAATATGCTCACTTGGCCTTCGGCCGTGTGAGCAAAAATAAATTAGCGTGAGTAAAAACCATCAATTCGCGTGGCGTAATATACTAATCTTCTTAAGCTATGTTTAACATTTAATCTGTTTTAAATCTCCGGGAGTTAATCTTCATAAATTTCCCGGGGATTTGAATGTAGTTTATGTTCAATACACAATTTTGCGGTAGTTAATGTCTTATTGATTATTAATCCTTAATATGAATTGTAAGAATAATGTCGCCTAAGTTAAGGATAATAGTCAACAATAATTTTGAATCGTAGGGATTATAGATAAATTGAAATCAAATTTATTAATAAACACTTGTTAAATATAAGTTGTCAAAAAAATATGTTTCAGAAAAATAGCGCTCCTTATACTGCGCTATTATAACTTTAGTAACACATTCCGAATTTGAATGTGGTACCATTTTGTAGATCATAGATACTTGAAGATCATGAATTAAAAATAATTAGTAAAAGTCGTTTTCATTTGTTGTCAAATGTTAAGTGTTTTTCGATGTGCTTCGCACATCTGTAACCACTCGTAAATGTCACATGTTAAATGAAATTTTGTAAAATCCTGAAAAATGCAAATTATCATTGTTTGACGCTGGTCAATATTGCGATCCACTATATCTCAAATAACATACACACAGACATACAGACAGACTACGCCTTTTAGTAGAGTTAAAATGAAATTAACAAATGTTATGAAATATATTAACCATAGTGCTTGAAAGATTTTGAAATTTTCAATTTTTAAGGACTCATGCGCTGCGCATACTTCAATAAAAATGGTTCATTGCTGGACTCATATGCGTGCTCTAGTTATACATATGAATGTAATAATAGGCTTATGATATCCAATCCAACATGTCGTTTTCAGTATTGGAAAATATGTTTTTGCAAAAAATTGATTTTGTATTTTGTTATTGAAATACTGGTCTTATTTTCTTATTCTAATATTTATTACATAAAGCAATGAAACCTTTCGGTGGATTTTTGAATCAATTGGAATTAACACAAAATTGTTTCAAAACACGAAAAAACGACTTTAAAAAAAACGATAAAATTATTAAGTCAATTATACCAATTATGACGTAAATTATACCAATTATAGCGTCACTGAGACCAATTATGACGTGATATGTAGCAATTATGACGTCACTGATACCAATTAAGACGCAACTAATACAAATTATGACGTCAGTGATACACATTATGACGTCACTGATGCAATTTATGACGTCACTTATACCGATTATGACGTCGCTTATACCAATTAAGATGTCACTGATATCAATTATGACGCCGCTGATACTAATTATTACGTCACTGATAATAATTATGACGTAACTGATACTGATAATGACGTCACTGATACCAATTATGACGTAACTGATAACAATTATTACGTCACAGAGACCAATTTTTTTATAACAACTTTTTTTTAAATACAATTTTCGATATTTAAAAATTTGAAACTGTCATTGAATATATCCGCTTGATAGGAATTTAACTTTTTGCAGTACACGTTATAAAACAAAATATACTGTATGTAATTTATACCCACTCCCCAATGTCACATAGTTTAAAATATGTACGCAGTTTATTCAATATTATTTATTTGCGACTTATTAAAATGTATACATGACGAACCTATCCATCTATTATTCTATACATAAATTAATAAAAAAATAGGAAAACATAAATAAAAAAATATTATTAATTAGATACATTAATCTATCTACACACCCACTCAAAACCTACGTTATCAAATTATTGCAATAATAAGGTAAATCGTTATTAGGTGGGCATAATGGCTACTTTTTCATAAATACTGATAATATATTTTTAAAAGCTATACGTATGATAATTTACGACATTTTTGTTTATGTAGTGAATTATTAATTTAATTTTTAGATAAAATTTCAAAATTTACATATTTTGGGTAAAAAAAGATTACTTTATCAATCAATGTATCCTTTATAAAACCTTCTTCACTTCCGAATGCCACATTAACATAACATTTCAGCATTTGTATATTTTTCAATGTATCTCAACCTCTCTCATCAACCTCTCAACATATTCAACATCTTTCTCTCTCACTCTCTTTCTATCTGTCTCTTGTTGTGTTTTATTTAAAGCATGTTCGATTTTTCGAAAATCAATTTGAAGGATGTATGATTTGCACTTGGTTTACATTTAATATAATATGTTCCTAATTGGAAGCAAGCGCGTGTGAAAATAACAAACCTATATTCTTGACCATTTAAGTATGTTCTGTGTTATTAACTGAATTAGCAACATATTGGCTTTACTTTAATAGGTGTCATTGTATTAATTTTATTATTTAAAACGTCATTGTTATTGTCAACGATATTGTTTCGTAGATCTTGATGAATTGTTCACTTTTCCATCTTGTAATATTTTTGGAAACGTGTGATGTTTTAAAAATAACAAGTTTTAACAGAAAAATGTTAATTAATATGTTGATTAACGCATTGCCGTGTGTCATTTGATGTTTCTAAGAGCGTTTATTGCATTTTATCTAAAGTCTAATTTTTGTCCAAATTATTAGTTTTGAGCTCGCATAACAGTAGAACTGCCAAATTATGTCAATAATTGCCTCATAGATATACCAAGCGGTTGTAAAAATACCCAATTATCAGTGAGACTAAAATGTTAAAAGTAAACAACAAACAATTAAAGCTGAAATGTTCACACTTAAAGGATATAAATATTTTAAACATTTTCTGCAAATTTATAAAAATTGGGCGCATGGTGTATGTCTACGACTTCAACATTTGACAAAACCAGGCCACCACGTGTTTTTTTTCTTTATTTTATGTAAAATTGATATGTCTCCAAAAATGAATTTCATGTGATAGATCATGTTAAATGCTACAGTATGATGACGGCGATTCTAGTGGTCTTGTTAATCTTGAAAATTCATTACTGCAATTATGGAGAACCTTCAAAGGATCTTCACGGAGCCACCATAGTTTAAAGGTACGCAAAGTGTGTCAAAACAAACATTTATGCTACAAGAAACCTGAGTTATTTATTAGGATATTTTAAATTGTATAGTCACACTTACGCAATAGTTCCAAATTTCAGTGGATTTTGAAGGTGACACGGCCGCCACTTAGATAGAAATAAAATTTCGCAAATTGTGTCAAATCTTTTTTTTAATGTTGTATACCCTCTACCTATTTCTATGCCCTATTTTCTAACATTTCAGTTGAAATATACTTTTTAGCTCAAAATGTACTCAACACTTGTAATACTAGAGCTGATGAAATAAAAAGTTTTCACTCCCCCCTAATTTTGGAAGTTACACTGTTAATTTTACTATATGTTTACAAAAACATGTCGTTACAGCTTTACATTTGCATATAATATAATCAAAAGGACTACTTACAAATCTTCAATTACTGAACATGGTAACTTTTAGTCTTAATAGAACAGGACAATTTGTTTTCATATGCCAATGTGCTGTATTTTTAATATTCTCTTAAATATTGATATATATATATTGTGAAAATAATGAACACTAAAGAAGTTTTTAAACTATTTTTAAATCAGAACAATTATTGGATAATTGACGATTTTAGGCAGATATTTAACATGTAAAAGTGTTTACACCTATACCACAACAAATACTACAAAACGTATTGTTTAAAAACATATTTTTCAAATTAAAAGGATAATTTCAAAAAATATTTTTCAAATTAAAAGGATAATTTCAAAAAATATTTTTCAAATTTTTAAATTTTACCATATAAATTTTATTCAAGAATAATTTATCAATATATATATACATATATTCAGATAAATATTTATCTACTATTTAAAATGACATTTTGAAAACTTAATTTTTATCAATTTTTCGATAAAAGGATTAAAGTTTGATTAAAAGTTTTCGATAAAAAATGTAATGAAAATATTGGAAATGTCAATTGTGAAAACCACAAATAATTAATTATCTTTTAATACTAAATGATACGCTGTCATGAGACATCAGAAAATAGTTTACGTTTTGCAGAAACAAAATTTTATTTGAAAAGTAATATTTAGAAAAAATACTTATAATATAAATATTGTAAAATTAATATCATGAAACACTCCAATACTTATTAATGCAACAAGAACTTACTCTCTGAGTACATTGTAATATTAAAAATATTTAGGTTTCCGATTTTATCTATTAAACAAATGTACTACTATGTAGTAGTATTCTAAAATATAATTTATTTTCAATTAAATTAAAGAAATAGCCAACATAGATGTATATGAGAAAATTACTATAAAATGATTATAACATATAACTTTTATATAAATAGAACATAAACATACAATATGTAATATTTTACTGATTTGATATAACTCGATATTGGTCAAGTTGATTGTGAAATAGCAAAAATTTATGTGAGCAATATCGGAAATACTATTATCTTTTTCTATCCGAGGGTGTTGAACATATTGATCAGGTTTTATAGAAGTCAAATGATTGAACCCAAAAACAAGAATGAAGGCAGTTTTATAAGGAGGCATACTGTCTGTGAATATGTTACTTCTAATATTTATAAAAATTAAAAAAAAACTTTATAAGCCTATTAATAATTGCAGCTAAAAATGAATGTACGGTATATATTAGAAAATTGGATAATACTCTGTTTGTTAGTAAAATTGTTTTGAATATATTCTTTACACGATTTGGTTTATTAGATGTATATTTCTCTGGGATAAGGTATATGAGTATAATATTGTTGTGGCAATTAAATAGTTTAAATATTGCAAGCCATAAATTGAAATCTTTTTGTTTGTTGTTTGATATGCAATAAAACCATCTGGAAAAACATTTTGTGAACGAATAACGAATATAACGTATTATATGTATAAACTCGTGATTTATTCACTCGTGTGGGGACTAAAATAAATATTTAATTTGAAATTGATGTATATCCAACATGACCATTTTCAGTTGGTACCTATGTCAAATGTATAACTCCTAGCAAGCTGAACCTTTAGTAGATACAATGTGCATCTTTATGTATATTCATAGTATACCAAAATGAAATATTTATGTATAATTTAAAAATATTAAGATTAGATTTTAAAACCTTTAAAATTTCCTATATTTTTCTATATAATATAATGTATCACTAAATCGGCTATAACTCTGGATCCAAATGTCGAATCACGGAATACTTAATACCATAGTGATTTTAAACGTTAGCTGGATATATCTGTATTCATTATAAAAATTATGATGTTTAAATTTTTTATAGCTTTTCAAAAAGAACAACCTATGAAAAAGCTATTGGCAATATTTTGGTTACATTTTTTCCCTTTTCAACCGATTGATTTGAAATTTGGAGTGTTGATTGGTAAAGTGCTATTGTTTGTGGTTAATTTGCAAATAAATATAAGAATTACTAGAGATTCCAGAATATGTTGAATAATGACCTTGAAAACATATAATGTTCTCTAAAACCTTTAATAATCACCCGATCTTCACTTCCAAAAAACACCATTTAAAAAATTAAAAAATTAAAAAATTTAAAAATTTAACTTCAATGGCGGATCTGTATTTGTAAGAGTCAGAAGACTATTTCCTGAAGATGTTAGACCTCTACATATATTAGAACTCAAGATAGCTATTTTTTGGTCAAGTTCAACCCTTTGTTTTACTACTTGTTATATTATCATTTTAATTTTTGCTAGGTTTCGAAGAAAATAATGTTTTACACAATCTTTGAAAGTTTGAGCCATATCCTTATCTTATTTTATGTAGTAATCAATGCTTTAGCGACTTGTTATAATGCATCCGTTTGCCGAGTGATTTATGACCACTTTTCTAGTTTGTGAATGATTTGGGTAGGGGTTTGTTTAGGATTTCTGTAAGTTTCTATTTAATATTTGTATAAATATATATGCGAGTTAAAAAATAATATATATTACTAAAACAATATATAACACAAAAAAGTAATTATAAACGTGTCTATGGACTTCAATACAAATTCAATAGTCAGATTATTAAACAAAATACAAGTGAAATAATAAATAAATTTTTTAACATTATACCGATTTTTTGCATTGAGTAGTTTTCCTGTTTTGTTAGATTGTGTGTGCTGCATCGTGTATTATATCTGCCTACAGTGTGATTTTTAACAGTTAAAAAAGTTGGAAAAGCGTTTCATTTTTTTTGGTTTGACACTGAGCAAACATTCACAGCAGCTGTCAACATAAATTTTGTTTTGACTGATTGATATCGATGCAATTGTTATGCTTTTCACCTATTTCCATTTACTCACAGTCAAATTCGAATTTTTTTACTCAGGATAATATTGACTTTCATGGTCTATTCCATGTTACCTGCTACTGATTTTGTATAGAAATAAGTCTTAATTAGTAAAAGTTTATGCAAAGTTCGGGGTTAAACATATTGACATACAATGCATTAATACAATCTCAAAATTAATTTCATGAACATAAAATGGAAAAATATCTGTTTTATATTTATTATCTAAATATTATTATTATAAATTGGTAGTCATTATGACAGGCGCTTTGTTAATTTTTTATTTTATTTTTACAATTGGTTAGACAACATTTTAACTGAGGAATGAAATTGCTGTATTACTTCGACTCCATAGCAATTATTTCATCAAAAATGGAACCTGTTAAAGACACTGTAGAATAAATGTTGACAATGCCACAAATACTCAATAGTGAAACAGAGAGATGCTAATAATACATTAATCTAGGATATTTAGATAAGTAATGACTTATTGTTACACTTTAGTATGTGATAGTACACTTAACTGTGGTTTATGATTACATTTGCACATTATTATATAAAGATGTAATAATTGGTTCAAAAAGTTAGTGATTTATTCCATTGAAGGGATACCGTAGCACGAACTTTACAATATCTTTTTACACGATGTTCACATGAATTAAATAATTTAGTTGATGACTGCCGCTATACATCAGTCGAAATAAACTGTTAAGTTGTGTGTATATCAAAGAATGTTTGGTGTTTATTTACATTTAACTTATGTAAGTTTTTTCTAAGTTTTCTTCTCAACACAATTAAGAATATTGTGAATATCTTTGTGTCAGAACTGATGTCATGAAATACCTTTGTGTCAGAGATGACGTCATGAAATACCTTTTGTGTCAGAGAGGACGTCATGAAATACCTTTGTGTCAGAGATGACGTCATGAAATACCCTTTGTGTCAGAGATGACGTCATGAAATACCTTTTGTGTCAGAGCTGATGTCATGAAATACCTTTTGTGTCAGAGATGACGTCATGAAATACCTTTGTGTCAGAACTGATATCATGAAATACCTTTGTGTCAGAGCTGATGTCATGAAATACCTTTGTGTCAGAACTGATATCATGAAATACCTTTTGTGTCAGAGCTGATGTCATGAAATACCTTTTGTGTCAGAGATGACGTCATGAACTACCTTTTGTGTCAGAGCTGATGTCATTAAATACCTTTTGTGTCAGAGATGACGTCATGAAATACCCTTTGTGTCAGAGATGACGTCATGAAATACCCTTTGTGTCAGAACAGATATCATGAAATACCTTTGTGTCTGAGCTGATGTCATGAAATACCTTTTGTGTCAGAGATGACGTCATGAAATACCTTTTGTGTCAGAGCTGATGTCATTAAATACCTTTTGTGTCAGAGATGACGTCATGAAATACTTTTGTGTCAGAGATGACGTCATGAAATACCCTTTGTGTCAGAACTGATATCATGAAATACCTTTGTGTCAGAGCTGATGTCATGAAATACCTTTTGTGTCAGAGCTGATGTCATGAAATACCTTTTGTGTCAAAGATGACGTCATGAAATAACTTTTGTGTCAAAGATGACGTCATGAAATACTTTTGTGTCAGAGCTGATCTCATGAAATACCTTTTGTGTCAAAGATGACGTCATGAAATACCTTTGTGTCAGAGCTGATCTCATGAAATACCTTTTGTGTCAGAGATGACGTCATGAAATACCTTTTGTGTCAGAGATGACGTCATGAAATACCTTTTGTGTCAGAGCTGATGTCATGAAATACCTTTGTGTCAGACTAATGTCATGGAATCAATATCATATAGAAATAGCTGTTACTATTATCTTTAGACAAATTAAGCGCACATTGTGTTTGTTTATTATTTTGTTTAATATATTTTTATTTTACCCAGAAATGTGATATAATTACTGAATTTTTCATACATTGTCTCATAAAATTACAATTTTCGATCACCATTCAATTCATAAATGAATTTCGAATAGTCGGGATTGTAAGAGTGTTTCCATAACCCTATGTTTCAGAAATATGTTTCGTAGATTAATGAAAAATGTGTAATTCTTTAGATAACCAACTGATATAGAAGTTGTGCTGGTGTCTTTAACTACATTCAGAACTTTGAAATTCAGTTATTTACAAAGATAGAGGTGATGGTGAAAATTTCATACAATTAGGTTTTTCTTCTTTTTCTTATTTTATTTGTAATTGACAATTGTAATTGGTTTTTTGATTACGTTCCATATTTGCATCTACTGCTAACTTAATCGTATACGTTTCATAATATCTATTTTATGTATTGCGTTTATATATGACTACCAAAATATATTAAGGTAGCAATATTATTTATTCAAGTATTTTGAAGTAATAATATTATAATATACGTAGACTGGGGTAGATACAGACATTTTCTTAGGGGCCAATTTTTAAAATTTTGAATAATCATTAGTTTAGGTATTCTTTATGACAGAAGCTAATAGTGGGTGTCCGCCATAGATTTTTAGAGATATATTGAAATTTGTGGTGTTCGCTAATAGCCAGAATAGCAATAACGTACGTATAGGTGTCCTTCCTCTCAGTCAATCAAATGAAATGGTCATTTACTATTTACTGTTTTTTTACTTCCATTTCAAGTTTGGTGTGTGTAAATACTGTTTTCTGTGGACATCCACAATTAATTTTTTTTTTCACATTTTAAAAATAGGCACCAATAATGATCAGGGGGGAAACGTTCTGCGGATCCGCCCTGGTACACATCCAAAGATGTATATTAATTACATGTTACTTAGGTAAAATTTGACAAAAAAATTAATAATTGGATTTTTTTTTAAATTTAAGCTTTTGCTAAAATTATTTTAACTTAGCATATTATGTCCAAGTTTATTAACACATCGCTAATTTATGAACATATTGCTTATTGTGCAGAGAGAAGTATAGTTAAAATGCGTAAATATAATGGGGAGTATCAGGAAGCCGTAACAGAGTAAAAAAATAAAATTTAATGACTAAAAGACAGAAGAGAGTAGGAAGCAAGTATGGGGGTTGTCATAAATGAGAGAAGTATATTGAAAAGATGAACGAAAACTAGAGGAATTATTGATAGAAATAGAGAGAAGCAAGATGGCTAATTAATTTGATTTATTTTCTTAATATATATTTATCTTATTAATTACTGCAAGAATATTTTATCCTGCTGCAAAGGATTGAACAAATTGTTTTCTATATACTCAATAATTAATTAATTAAATTGAGGCGTTTCCATTTTCAAACTTATATATGGTTATCCCTCCTAGATAAGAAATATGTGATTAATTTACCATATTTACAAACATCTAATAAACACTATACCCCAATTATTACTAAAGATAAGTGTGTAAGCTATACTCATAAAATTATACATTTTTATCTTAAGATATAAAATATATTATCTTAAAACAAGTCAACTGTAATAACGCATAACACGTAGAATATACATATAACTGATAATTTGTATTAAATAATTATTTATTAATTAAACATTTCTTTATACTAAAAATTTGTAATTTTATTATTATCATTTATATATATAAAAATTTATCATAACATGAAGAATTCGTTAAAATAATATTTCAAATATGTTACTCAAGTTATTGGTTGGGTGGTTCAAAATTGGTCATTCGTCCAAAACAAACATTTTATCGTTTTTCAATACATATCTTGTTTTGCTGATATATCTCTTAATAACATTTGGGGATATCAAAAAACACTTTTATTATTAAAATATTTTGTGACTTCTAAGTCACATATTAATTAAAAAAAAGTTTAAATAAATATACAAAAAAATTATTTCTACATGAATATTAAATTGCATTTTGATGATAATATCCGCAATGGAATTAGAAACAGCAAGAAAAACACGACAAAATAAATATATAAAAAATGGATTAGAGGCTAAGTGACAAAAAACAATATCATCAAAATAGTTGCATTTATATTTGACCCATTCCTGACAAATTATTAACAATAATATGTTAATTCTTTCATCTAAAAATGTCAATATCCACGAGTTATGAAACAAATACGGAAATTCTATATATATCAAAGCATAATATATAATATAAATTATGTAAATGATAAAACTATGATACAAATGATACAATTGACACAAATTATATAAATTAAATAAATGATAAAACTATGATTCAAATGATACAAATTATACAAATTTTCTAGTTATCTTTTTGTAATTTTACAGAAAATAGGTTTTTCCGTGTTGCACATCATATATTATATATATCATCATTCTATTTATAAAAGTGTCATGATTATGGATGGATTCATTGATCTTGTCCTTATAAAGCTAACAACCGTCTAGCTCGGGTGATTTTAGAGTTAAATTTATGACAAAGATTTTGGAATATGTAGAATTTTTCATTAAGATTTTGGAAAATGAATAATTTCTTATTATGATTTTGGATCTAGGAAATCTTTTAAAAAATTAATAAAAAATGTACAAACGTCTTAACATAATAAGTTTAGGAAATTTGTCCAAGATCTTGGAAAATAATAATCCGACATTTTTAACATAAAAGCCCCAAGAGATGGGTCAAAGTGTATCTATTACTCAAATTTCACATGAGCTATTATTGTGAAATTGTTAGTACCGTACCATCATAATTCTTAAATCCCTTTCGATTCCATTTATTTTCATAAATTACACTGTAGAAATTGATGAATCAAAATAAAATAATATGTCCCTTTAGATATTTAACAATAATTTTTTGTATCGAAAAGTACATAAGCTTTAAAATAAAATTATCGTATATCACTCACACCTATGTCGCTAAATAGACAGCTATCTAAATGTTTGATTAGAAAACAAGGGACATATTTAGAATCGAATTAAAAACTACATTAGAAAAACTTGATATAGAATATTTGATTGGATATGCTAAAAGCAGTGTGTCAATTTGACCTTCCCCTCCGGCAAAATAGGGTTCCAAAAACTCCGGTGCCGCCAAGGGTGCCACTCAGGGGGCTGCTAAGGGTGCCGCTAAAAGTGCCACTCAGGGTGCCGCTCAGGGTGCCACTCAGGGTGCCGCTCAGTGTGCCACTCAGGGTGCCACTCAGGGTGCCGCTAGGGTGCCGCTAAGGATGCCGCTGAGGGTGCCACTCAGGGTGCCGCTGAGGGTGCCACTCAGGGTGCCACTCAGGGTGCCACTCAGGGTGCACTCAGGGTGCCGCTAAGGTGCCGCTCAGGGTGCCGCTCAGGGTGCCACTAGGGTGCCGCTAAGGTGCCGCTGAGGGTGCCGCTCAGGGGGCCGCTAGGGTGCCGCTAAGGGTAACATCCAATCCATATAAATTGTTATATTGATGTTTTATTTTATTTTCAATATATAATTTGAAAAATCATTGTACCATTTTTTAAATTTAATTTAATATAACATGTATTACATCATCAATTGCTCAAAAAGGGATATTTGAAAATAAATTTAATGTAATTACCTTCCAAACCATTTGACATTCCTTATTGAACATTTTAATATGTTCATAAATCCAAATTAAAGAAAAAAAGATTGTTAAAATCCACTGTAAAGTTTAATTGCTATGATGTAAAAAAATATCGCATAATCAACCAATATTTTTTTCAATAAAAAAGGACAAAAAAAACATTAGCATTAAAATTTGATTGATCAAGCTTTAAACAATACATGTGGATTAAATTTTACAATTATACTATTTTAGTAATAAAAGTGTTTGTTATAGTCCAACCTTTATTATCAGGCATCCTTTAATTAAATTAAACATCAATTCATAATTAAAGTAGTGATCTCCTTGCACAAATTATTACATCACTACCAATTAAATCATGTGACAATATAATATATTTTTTAATATGTTTAAAACTTTCATGTAGCCAGCCAGAGTGTTACATTTTCAAATTAATCACGTTGGACTACAGGCGATTAAAAATCGATGTAATTTTGGATATTCTTCTATAGGATGTTCTACAACGATTTTTCAATTGGCCGTTCAACTCTTAAAATAGGTATGTATATAACATAACACCCTTTACTAAATCATGTACATTTGCAGGAAATTGGATAATATTTTATTAGTATATAATTTACAAAGTATGGGTCCAAAAATAGCTAACATTATTTAAATAGTAATACAATAAATACAATTAATATACAATGTATACACACATCTTTTTAAGCAAGAACAATATCAATGAATATATTTGGCATACAATAATAAATAATATATAATATGAATAAATTCTTTGAAATTTTAACGCGAAAGTTGAATATATGAATTCATGAAGTCGAGATGAAAATATTTATAGGTTTTGTTTTGTTATCTCCGGTCAAAATTACATGTCATAAGTATGCTGTATAATTACATGTAAAATTTTACCGCTTTTTGTAAGATTAACAATTACAACAATTTAACGTAAATATGGGTAAAGTACATTCAATATGTGAGAATGCAAATTATGTTACACATATAAATCTAAACAGGTTTGATAAATATATATATTTTAGATTAAAAATAAAACTGCTAGATTAAAAAATGTTTTTTAATAGTTTCTATTAGTTTTGCTTTTCATTTTTAGTTTAATTTATGCATACTAATATATATATTTGCCAACTTAAAAATATCCATACCTGCAATGTATCTGCACCTTTATCCATATAAAAGTATAATTTTACAGTTTTATATTAAAAAATTGGTTAATTTAACATTTTATATTTATAATTTGGTTAATTTTACTCGCATTGGCATATTTATATATATATTTTTATTTTATCATATCGCATTTTCATTATCATAAATCTGTTTAGGTGTGATTAAAGTGACATTATATCAAAAACAGAATAATATTGATAGTCAAACAATAAATTAGATAACCTTTTAATCTTTCCCATCTTTTGCTGTCTAAAAATCACACCATCATTCAAACCTGTAGCAAACGAACATACGATATTATAAGTATTTATATAAACGCAAACACAATCAAATAACCAAATGGCACACACAATCAAATAACCAAATGTCATGCCTAGAATTTGCGCAACATAAATGTAAGATTCATTTAATTATATAATTTTAGTTCCCTGGTTAACCACGTCGTACACTATCTTAAGAATGTGTGATCATTGTCCTTGCATGTGTGATCATTGTCCTTGCATGTGTGATCATTGTCCTTGAATGTGTGATCATTGTCCTTGAATGTGTGATCATTGTCCTTGCATGTGTGATCATTGTCCTTGAATGTGTGATCATTGTCCTTGAATTGAATTATCCAGACCAAATTTCACATTTATTTACTAACGATTGCATCTAATAACACTTCTTAAATAGCTTTTAATCTCAGTATTCGTAGCAATGTAAATGATGGGGTTGGCCACAGAATTGACAAAAAAGAGGTAATACACAGTGTATCCGGGGAATTTAATAACGCCAGCATTGGTGGCAAATACGGGAATAATGCTGATCGTATAGACCAACGTAACAGTCAACAGGATCTGGGCCATCTTTACATTAGGTCGATAGCTCACACTACCGGTAGTGCTCCGAGGAGGCGCCTGTTTCACTGGGACCGCAAGGTTCGAACTGGAACCCGCTCTACTTGGGGATCGAGTGGTCTCAACTGGGTTGGCTGTGGTGAATATACTGTGTTCAGTAGATACCATATTGCCCACGCGCTTTGTTTGACGACTCAGGTGACGCCAGAAGGAATAGAACACAATGCTGTAGAACACATAGGTTGACACCAGAGACGCAAAGGAAACTCCGCCATAAATGAAGTTATAAATACCATAGATACGTACGCGTAATGGGCAGTCGGGATAAAAAAGAAGTATAGCTTTCAGAGATAAGTCAATAGCCGTCACTGTGCCTGTTACGCTAAAATAGAGTATTGTGACCAGGCGTGGAGTCCAACGATGTGAAGTTGGAACTCGAATTGCAATGAGACGATCCAGGGCGATAAAGACCAATCCAAAGGATTCATAGCCGAGGTGAAGATTTCGAAAAGTGTAAAAGTATTCGTTGAATGGGTCGATTGCATTCGGATGATAGAAAATGAGAATGAGGTTAATGACGAGCATTATCGTCAAATTGAGGTCGACGGTGCTCAGCACTAAACGGAGGAACACAAAAGAGCGCCGATCCCCGAGGACTGCTCTCTTACGTTTTGAGTAGATGACAAGTAAAGTAAAGTTTGCTGTGATGCCGACGATGGCTATTATCGAATAAAAAGCGTAAAACAAAGAGTCGGTAGGTGATATATTTGTTGGGCGCGAACATTCGTCATTCGTAATATTGCTGTCGTTTGCCATCGAACCAATATTTAAACACGCAAATAAATCGGCATCAACTTATATAATAATTTGTAAAAAGTTAATGTGTTAGCTATTTCAATAACATAGTTGCAGAAATTTGATTGGTTATCGTCCAACTTGAAATTCCTTATTATTGCCAAGTGGCTCGCAAGATGTTGGAATATGCAAGTTGTTGTTGGATACTAGAATGGATATTTTTATGCAATTAATTATTGAAACAAATTAGAGACTTAAGTGTTTTTTCAAATCTTTTATCGATAAGACAAATATATGCAAACTGAACATTTGATGAGAAATGCCGTTCGTCTATTATATCCTTAGTAATGTCATTTAAAAACAACATTTCAACAAAAAATATTTTCATTTTTCTGGGTCTGTAGGCTGTTGTTTTAAAAATGGGGAAAGAGATTCATTGTCTTGCTTTGCGACCATTAAATCTATGAAATGAGGTACAAATCCTTCTTTTTCATATTAAAGTTTTGTTTGCTATCTTAACGTATCCCTTCCATTCATATTTTATATTTTTGGATTAGAATGAAACAAAAATTTAAATAAAAACTAGGATAAGTAATTGTTTGATAAGAAAAATGTAAAGAATGTCAATTACATTTTAAAAGATATTGGATATATTCATAACCACCAAAGATATATATAATAAAAAATGTGTTCATGACAATTAAATAAAAAATATGAAATAAGCGTTATTTAATTATTTTTTACATAATTATATTTTATAATTGTTATAAGGATATATAATTTTGTTTTATTTTAAATATGTCTGAATATCACATAAATATTATTTATATATATTCCAAAATAAATGTTTCACAAATTTTTTTCAACTGTCCCAAATTGTTACATAAGTAGATCCAGTAGAAATTTTTTGAGAATATTTTAAATAAGAGTGTGAGTATTACTAAAACATGATTACATAAATAAAATACTTTATTATTAGAAAAGAAAAAGTCACAATAATTTAAACCTTTCAAATGAAACCTTTCTACTGAAGCATATTGATCTGCAGGATTGTACTCGATTGCACTCACGAAAAACTACTGGTCAAGTGTAAAAGCGTCTGTGGTTGCCAGAGTTAAAGCGAAGAATGCTCAAATACTGATTAATTTACAATATATTGAATATTAAGATTACAACTAAGTTATTTAACATTTAAAACAATATCACTTTAATAATATAATTAATCTGCAAAATGTGAATATTTATTACGATTTGTATTGCAAATAATATTGATATTATTATTCATGCTATTAAAATATTTGAAAAAGCATTTGATAAGATTTTAAAATCTTTTTTAGTAGACTTTTTCTATTTCTTTAATATTTTACGATACTTCATTATTTTTTAAAATAATTAACATTTAATTATAAACGTTTTAAGGTGCTATTGTAGAATGTTAGCTTAGTTTTGTTATTGAATATATTTGGTCTAAAAAATATATTCACATTTATAAAAAAGTAAAACATCAGAATCAGATAAAACGCAAACATATGATCACTTATTTATTTCTATCACATGCCTTGTTTGTGTGTGGGTTCAAACAATAAATTATTTTATTCTTATCGCAATCTTATACAAACGTTCACATAGTGAACAGAGCTCAAAGATACTCATTTAATCAATAAGTAATTAAGCATTATAGAAAATAAGATAGTGTAGAGTGAGGTTCATCTTTGTTCGGCTGGATGGTCGCTGCCAAATAATAGTTCGTAAATGTAAATCTTTTCAGAGGCGAATAATCCATTCGTTTTAAAACTCCATACTCCAATTTTGGTTAAGTATAGCCTATTATCAGTTTTGCAAAGTCATTCTCACTGCAGCTTATAAAGTTACTGAACTTATAGTAATATGAACTAGCTCATTATTAACGTAAGTTGCTACAAAATCAATTAACACACTGATTAGTAAATTTTATTTTATGTAGATCTGTTCAAAAATATATTTAAGCAAAAAAGAAAATTGATTATAGTTTAAATTTTTTCATTGATTTGAAAAGATCTTAAATTAATAACAAAATTATATATTTCAACTCTGGTCACTGTTAAATGTCTTAGCTAATAGTATAAATGTCTAAATTTACATGTCGATAATTTAATATCTCTATATAATGATAAATCTATTAGATTGTTATTTTATTTCTAATCTGTTTGGAATCTTATTTATTTTTGACGTTGCATTATTACAGAAAAGATAACGAACCTATTTTTTATACTTAAATATGATAATTTAATTAAAAGAGATAACCCCTAGTTTCATAAAAGAATTTTTGCCATAATTAAATACTATTAAACTTATTAATACATATTTATTAAATAATGAACAGACATATTCATAAGATATAAGCAATTTTCTATCTTACGTACTATTGTATATATACTTTCGTTTAAAAAGTATTATAAAACATTTTAAAATCAACATTTAATTTTATAAGTATTTACAAATATGTTTCAAATAGCTAAATAAACTATATTTAAAGACCGTGTAATTTCGGAATCTAAATATTTTTACACTAAGTCTACTGGTTAAATTTTCAAAAATTATGAATCCTTAGACACATTTTAATTTATTTAATTATTACGTAAAGATTCAAGGCTAGGTACTACTAACTTTTAGTAATACTATAAAATTAAATATTCAGCGTTATATGTATTTTGTCAAACAACTTAAAAGGCAATTATGAATATGTACAATAACAAGAACTTCATATATAACTACAGACTTCTACATTATAAATTGATAAATTTTAACAAAAAACTGTGCCAAATTAGTTAACACTTGAATAAAGCCAATTAATTAAATACTATCTCACTTATTTGCTTCAAGGAAAATTTCTCTCGATTGTGTTTGGATTGTGTTTAAATAGCAATATTTACTTAATACTTGGATTACCCAATAAATACTCTGCTAATTCCAAATTATAAAACAATTAATAAATCATTAATTTGCAAACAAAATAGAATTTTTTGTTAACATTTTTTAACAAAGAATAAAAGTACAGTCTACTAAATTCCTCCCTTAGTGTAAACATGGGTATAACTATTCAATAGGAATTCCATTTACAATATGCAGTGGATGACTAGAAGTTATGAAATTAATATTTTTTAAGTGTTTAAAAAGTTACAACCTAAATCCAACAAAACTAAATTGTTCCTTTTTAAAAAATATAATTAAAAAGTCATGAATGAAAGCATTTTTTAAAATTTCTAATGTTAAAAAATGTTCTAGTTCCAGTTGGGCCGGAAATATTTATCTGACCAATGAGAGGAGTCCAGTCTAATCGGACTGATTAGAGGGGATCATCATACAAGTTAGTTGCTTGATTGCAATAAGCAGCACTATCGAAACGAATGAAATTACTTAATTAAATTAATTGTAGAAACTGAACAATTGGATCAAAAGGGTTACTGCAATCATCTGATTATTGTTTAGCTGTGCTCTTCACACTTACGTAGCTCTACATTCAACTGATACATACATTAATTTTACTCTTTCACTTCCAGTTGGCTCGCATTTTCTATAGTGTTTTGTGCTCAGATCTTTCCCCCTCCTTCCTCCATTATTGGTTAATATTGCACCACATGTTGTCGATCTCCGTTTTATTTATTTTTTAATTTAGTATTGCATTAATACTATATTGTTAATAATTTTACATCAATAATATTATTTCATTGAATATATATATGTAATTTCGTACTCATCATTATATTTGTTATATTTGTTGTTTAATTGTCTAAAGATGTCTGTGTAATATATATAAAAATATTCCCAACATTTTTTTATTTATTGCTTAAAATATCGGATAGATTCTGTTTAAAAATTTGAAAAAATTTGGCAATATTTTTTTTCTAGTATTAGTAAAAAAATAAATAAACCGCTATTATTGGTTTTCCTATCCTTAGCTAGACAATCACTGTTCTGAAATGGACGTCCTTATTGACAATCGAAAATCGTCCTTTGACGATATAAATTTTGAAATATGTGTGTGACATTCTCCCCAACAAATCATTCTTCATTTGCTTGATAGAACTATGGCAAATATAAAATTGTTTGTTTTTAAAAGATATAACCAAATGAAATTTGACGTGTAAATTTTGACAGCTTCGCGAAAAGTTGATCTACGACGTGATAAAATATATCCCCAAATATCTAGACAGTAATTCTTTTTGTTTAATATAACTATGTTTGAACTTTGTTAGATAGAATTATGGCGATGTTAATTATTTTTAAAATATATTATTATTATTATTAAATAGATATATTTATTAAAATAATTAATATTAATATTAACTAGATTATTAAATATTAAATAAATATAAATGAATTATATTTATTTAAAAAAATATGTAATCGCTGTTTTTGATCGAAATTAATTTGTTTAAAATTACTCTTCGGGAACTTTGTCTGTGATATCTCTTCGGGAACTTTTTTTCTATGTGATATCAGTAGTATAAGAAGAGTAAAAAATGTTGTGGAAAATGTATAAAAACACACAGTATGTCATATACATATTATTCAATTTCAATGTTATATTTTTATAACGCGATGTAAACACGACAAATTGTAAATTTTTGTTATGTTTCTTATACCAAAAAAGTAGGAAATAATAATATATATCTTGATTTTCAGATGATAAGAATTTTCAAAGAATACGGTTTATGTGATTTTTTTGCATGTGACATTTTTTCTTGATAATTGAAGTTAATAATACAAGTAAAACTTTAAAACGTATTTCATGGAATTTTAAAGGAATCATCTTAATGAACATTTTCATGCATTTCTTATAATATCCGCTACATTATAGTTATACTTTTTTGGTAATTACTTTTAATTTAAAGTTGAAATATATTTATTATTTAACCTGTTAAAAATAAATATGTTTCACGAACAAGAATTATTGACAGATGTTACACCATTTTTTAAAATATCCATTATGACACAATATGAAATTTTACTTATATTATACATATGCAATTAAAACTTAAATATTATGTTTATGTCTATGTTATGCTTTAACGATTTGTCATGAAAATTAAGTTGATGTTTGTAAATTCATATTTTGTTTTTTTGGAATAGACGTTTGATTAACAATAATACTTTAAACTCGATGAATAAAAATACACATAACCGTTAAAATATATATTAGGAAATCAAATTATGGTTAAATAACATTCAATTTCTTAAAATACTATGTATTATTTTTATTACATTGTAAACCATATTTCCAAGCCACATTCACACTTATATGTAAATAAACTGCACTTAAGCTGCTAAATGTGTAGAGGGTTTTCTTTCCAAAACAATATAGTAAGAAAATATGAGGCAAAAATTATTGGGTTGCTTGTATATGTTATAATAATTATGCGTATCAAATATTTTATAAAAATAATCCTGTTTTATCATTTCAGAATGCTACAGAAATGTTATAGTCTAATGTTTTTTTTTATAACTACATTTATAAATATATTTTTTGTAATTTAATATATAATTTGTTTAATTTCACTGTCATCTCACCCGACACTGAACGTGGCATTTATTCTTAGTCAATTTATATTTGTTTGAACTCTTCAATTCATCTAGTAGGGATTCAAAAGTTTGTTAATTGTGTTTGTTTAGCATTAACAATTTATGAAACTTGAACATTAATGACATTTTCCCTTTCTCAAAGTATTGGGTAACAAGGGTGTTTAGTCGTTTGGCACAAATATGAGGAAGAATGAAGTCAGCCGCTGAGGTGAGATATTAATGTTTTACACGTCTTACATATATTTAAGAGCTAATTTTGAGTATAAAGCGGATGGTTTTTTTAAGAGTGGTTTGAATATATAATAAGGATAATATTTTTATAAAATAATTATAAATGTTACCGAAATGAAAAAAAACGTTAAAATTTTTTTTTTAATAAAAATTAAAGTTGACAACTTTATACGTATATATACAAAGTGAAAATGATACTCGGGATTAAACAATTACTCTTAAAAAATAATTAGTTATTCAAACAATTTGTGCTATTAATAAAAGTAGAAAAACAAATGGTTACATTTGTCACATCTGTAATGCACACATTCTGGTGTAATAAATGCGATCGATACTATATATATCCGATATGCATTAGCTGATAACTAAGTTCTTCACAATCTCAGTGATTGAAAGTTATACAAAGTTATATGGATGTTGCATTTATTTGCAATAATACATAAATATAAATTATTTTTGATACTATATTTTGCGCGAAGAAATTTAAAGTGATTATAATTACGATAAAAAACTTCGCAAATGTTGGTAATAATCGGAAAAAGAATTTAACTGATTTTAATTAAGCATTTTTACAAAAAATATAAGCCATGCTGATATTCACTTAAATCTGTGGAAATTTATTCATTCTCTATTTATTTTTATGATGGCCTAGAAATGATTAATTTTAATGTTTATTCTAGCTTACTAGTAATATAAATATAAATATACAATTTTGTTTTTTAATACAGAATAATTTTAAGATGATATAAAAAATGTAACACAATTTTTTTATTTTTTTAAATATTTTGAGTATCATTGTATAAAAATGGCAAAACTTGCTATTCAATATAGATAACAACATTATATCTTTATAACAATAATACAATTTTATTGTTATTAATATAATAATTTTATTATAATTACAAATAAGGTGTAGACCTCATTTAAAAGGTTATTTCGCCAAAATACACGCGATTATCAAAATTGCTCGATGAAATATATTTTTTCTGATACGCAAAATGAAAGTTGTTTTGCTAAATTTTAATTTTTTGGTGCGAAAATGCGTATGCCTGGTTACGCCCCTGTATGTTCGGTATGTTCGATTAACATAAATTTTTTGAATGTTATTTGATTATTTGAATTAAATAACATCTGTGTTGTTTATCCCCATTTGCGAGAACATTTGCGCACATATATAATGCTGTTGTAGAACAATAGAACTTATTCCCGTATTAATACCAATCGGGAGCATCTTAACATGTCGGTGAACTTCAGTGAGCTTATTCGAAAGAAGTTGTGTTTTTTATAATTCGTTTTTATTTATAATTAATTTATTTTTGTATCTTATTAATTATCGATATTCTTATTTTCATTTTATAAATAAATTGCGTCTATTTAAAAAATAATAGTAAATTGAAATAAATCAAATTTATACAAAAAAATTATTTATTCAAATTTCTAAAAAATGTGCTTTAATAATATTACAATCATTTATTTCTAAAATAAAATAAAATATCTTTATAACGAACTAGGTAGTAGCTACTATTTATTTATATAAAAATACATAGTAAATCATAAACAATGTTAGAATAAAAGGGAAAATTTACAAAAAATGTAGTTTGCTTAATAATTTATTATGTAAACGTGGAAGACACGGAATTCGGTTAGATGGAAATAGTAGAATAAACCACTGTGAAAAAGTTAAGTTTTGAACGATACTGTTTGATATATTACAAGAATGGTAGAGATGTCGCAAATGTCGATATGTTCTGAACGATACTGTTTGATATATTACAAGAATGGTAGAGATGTCGCAAATGTCGATATGTTCACAAAGATCTTGTAAGAAATATAAGATTGTCACAGTGAAATTGTCACCAAAAAAAATTAAGTAATAATGTTTTTATTTATTTGATATTTTACGTTTTTCTCAGCTAACACTGCTCTAACTTCTTATCTATTTGTATACAAAATATCTGTTTATTTTACTGTTTCTTCTATTACCGCTGTCTGTATATACTATATCTGTATACATATTTTGAATTTCATGCCACCGTCCTTCTTTATCAGTCTTAAACCTTTCCTTTCTGAAGCCAACTTTTTCTTTCAGAAACTAATTTTTCAATCCTGTAGCAAAAATTTATCTCCTTGCATTTTCATTCGTTGTTCAATTTATATGTGTTTCCCAATATTTTATGGCATTTTGAATATTGTAATGGTCTCTTCAAAAATGTATACGACCATTTCAAGAACATGATGTTATACATTGCTTCGTCTTCCTTATGTATGATTATATTATACGGTGGTGGATTTCATAGACATTTGGTATCTTCAAAACTTGTACATAAAAAAAAATAAAAAACCTTAAAATGTTAAGTTTCAGCAATTTGTGATTAATACTACTGATTAGTAATACACTACTTAAATTGTGATTATTCAATGCGGACAGCTTACGTATTTGTTTTGTAATCAGTTATGCAAAATATCACAAAATTAATCAATGTCATTACATTTACGTAAATGATTGTTATTTATAATGGTAGTGAGAGTGAAAAATACTGTTAGACGTTTTGTTGTGGGAAAATTATATCAGGAAAAGTCAATATATGATTAAAATAATAATATAAAGAGGGCGGTTCAAAAAAAAAAAAAAAAAAAAAAAAGTATTATTTAAATAATATTGTGAAATTTATTCACAGATAAAGTATTACTTGTATATGGTTTCTGTCGGTGTCACACAGAACATAATTTTTTTTCTAAGTATTTAGAATATTTTATATTTTCTTAAAAGTGTTAATAGCGGTTTTGGTTAGAATCTGCATTGAATTTGTTACTTTGGATTGGTACCAACATCAAATTCACACGATGAATTATTTGTGTGTGAATTAATGTTTGAAAATATATAACGATGTGATTATAAATAACATATATTCTATTTTAATATAAAACACAGATTGACAATAGTGCAAATAAAAATGTTCTCCACTTTCATCTTAGAAACCTCCAAGCGATATTACAAAATAATAATAATCATTGTTTCGATAAGGAATCTGCAAAAATTTCTCAGTATAGGCCTATATTTAATTATTGTTGACATTAAATTGTTTAAAAAACACAAACTCGGACAATAACTAAAAATTATATAAATAATATATTATTATATTAAATAATATTATAAGAATATTACTATGTCCAATTGTGTATATACAATGATTAATTACGGAAGCATTACATCAATAGTGTTTACTGCTATAGTGCAGAAATAATTGTTCCCAAGTACGGGACAATAAGTACGGGACATCTTTATACAGAACATTCAAACAAACGGGCCTGACCTGCTTGGATATTGTAGGAACTCTATTTTAGGATACTTTATTTTCAGTTCTGTAATACTGACATTGTTCATTATATTATCTTATTTTATAGTGTAATCGACGCTCAAGTAATAATAATGTAATAACAATACAATAATGTAATGATACTGTAATATTTCAGTCAATTGCAGATCGCAGTCGAAATCATATGTTTTATTCTGTATGAATTTGTATTATTCGACAATTGAAATGACAATACCGGGCGCAGTTATATATAATTAATGCAGAAATATCCTCATTTTTAAAAGTCATTTGTTTATTAGAACTTCAAAGTATTAAGCGATGACGAATTCTGCTAGTAAATATTATCTTCATGGGACTATAGTTATGTGAGGAAAGCAATGAAGATTTAATAAATTTGAAAACTTATTTATAAATATTGCCGATAATATATTTACATTAAAAATACATATAATATAATATAAATATAAAATACATATAGATTAATATAAATATAAAATTCATATAGGCTAATATAAATATAAAATACTTTAATATAGCTTATGTAAATTATATTAATATCTAGCTACAATAATATTGTATATTTCAATGGCGGCTGGAATTATAGCATCTATGAAGAATATAGGCCTATAGAGGAATCTAATATAATGTTAAGCTTCGTGCCTAAAAGATCTTTTAAATATTGATATATTAAAAATATACCTATACCATAGGCCTATGGTTTTGTGTTAAAATATGTAATAGGATCCAAAGACTGTAATAGGATCCAAAGACTGTAATAGGATCCAAAGACTGTAATAGGATCCAAAGACTGTAGTATAATCCAAAATTTATAATAGAATCGTAAATTTAAATAAATTTAATTGTGTTGTGTGGTGCATGAAAGTTATGCTTACAGAAATTAATGAAGCATAATTGTCTTGAAAATATAGAAATTATTACAATTTCAATGAAAATAATTTCAACTGCAAAACTAATTTAAGCCTTCAAGTAATTTGCATTATTTTATCTTATTTTAGTAAATTTTAGTGAGTATTTTGACATAAAATACTAAATATATAACTAAATTATATAACTGGGCGAATAATATGCTGATGAGAACTTTCTTACTATAAAAAGCAAACTACTTGTTGTTATAGAACTTACTCAACCTATTTGAACAATATAAATACAGACTGTCTAATCTATTCCTTATGCCAAATCGGGACATTTGTTGAGCATTATTTATATATTTCTGCAGAGAAATATTTTTTTATATAAAATGCCCTCGGCTACAATCCGAGCAAAAAGTAAACAAATTGATAATTGACACGACTCATAAGTATTATTACAGAAATGGATTTATCATTGCTATTACCGCACCAGGTGCATCATACAAACCATGATTTTTAGGCAGGTGAACAAATGGTGTCCGGCTTAGTGCCTCGTCGGGACTTAGGAATTTGTCATTCAAATCAGGATTGTCCCGCCTAAATTAAGACTCTCTGTAAATATTTAAATTAAATTAAAAAATTAACAATAAAACATAGGTCCGACCCGGGCTCGAAGTAGACGTGATAACCACTACACCACCGGACCTTGCCTATGATGTCAATACCTTCTTTTCAAGATAGCTATGCCATCTATTATATTGAACGAGAAAAATTAATATGTTTTGAATTTTTTATAGTTTTTGTACTTAAATATAAAGTTTGAAAAACTGTAAATATTCCTACTTTTGCAATCCAACTATAAGGTTCTCACACTACTTAAACCTTGTTTGATAAATTGTAGAGTAGGCCTATAATGAAATTGATTTATTTGAAATTAGCAGGCAACTTGAATATATTAAATGTTACGTAATAATTATACATAGAGAGTATTTTATACTATTGTATCATGTTACAAGACAAGTAACTAAACATGTTTAAATAAGTGAAAAAATTATATTATAGTAACACGTAAAATTTTCATGTAATAATAATGAGATTATTTAGAATAGATTGTAGTTTGACTATACAAGTCCGCACCAGAATCCCTCTCTGGAATCGTTCCGAAAAAGCATGACAATATTAGGATAATTTTAAAATGATCCTCTTGATGACAGAAATGCAAATTCATCAGCAACTTGAGTAACAGTCGTAAATCTTTTTACATTGAATAATTAAATTACATAATTTAATTAAATTTAATTAAATAGTTAAGGTAATTGTTGACTAACTTAATAAATTATTAATATATTATATTATAATATATTATATTATCACCAATATGTTATACATATATATTCACCAATAATGCTATATTTTATAACAACTTTTGTTGAGAAATATAAATATATATATTTAAATTTAAACCAAACTATTTTAAAATTTACTTCATATAAGTTGTTTATTATTCAAGATAATCCAAAAATAGAAGTTGATGTTGAACACTTTTGTAGTATTGAAATTGTGTACAAATGAACATATAGGAATTTTAATGAATTGAATATTTTATTTTAATTAATATGATAAAAAATTCGTTGATATTACTTAAACTAAAATAATGTTAACTTTAAAAGTAGATTTTATTGTGCAAATTGTACAACATGTGGTTTAGGAAATATAATACGAACAAGTTTAGAGTTTGGTGCAAACATTTTAATATAGTTTCCAGTAATGAATTATAAAATAAATTCAATCAAATGAATATTGTATAAGTATAAGGCAATATAATAGCTTATAAAGAGTAGTGTTGTGGAGTCGTGAAAATTCTAATGTAAAGAAGAAAATGTATATTATAAATAATTTAATACATTTTTTATGTTTCGATAATCAGCGGGTATTCTTCTGCGATCTTTTTACATTCATTAAAACAAACATTTTAAAATGAATGAATAACATTGCATTTAAACATTAGATGCTTCAAGAGATTTATATATTGAGTTTTTACTTGAAATATTGTACGAACATTGTAACTATTCAAAATTATGAAGGTTTTTTATAAGTGGAACTTTTTTTTAAATATACTAATTTAAGAAGATCAATTTAATAATGTCGTATATATATATATTATAATGTGTTAATTATCCATTGTATATATAATATTATAATAATGTAATAATATAATATAATGTTGACAACCATATTGTATACAACGTGGTTGTCAAATGCCTTTTAATTTTCAGATATAGGACAAGTTAATTATCCTAAAAAAAGTTTGTCAATGATATACAATTAAACAATGTAAATAAAATAAATAATAAACTTTATGAACTCAATGATATAAGGTCCTTAAGACGCTCACTTTGATTGTTATATTTGATAACAACTTTTGTGGAAAAAATTAATATATTTAAAACAACAATCCTAACTTATAAAACCTACATAATACATAAATGTTTTTATTAATTAAAAAAACGTAAAAATATAATTAATTGCAATATATTCAACAACGTTGATATCACTTAAAAAGAAACACCTTCTGCGAGTTAAGCAGACCTGATAACTGACACCTGTGAAGGAAATGTATAAAATTAATTAAATAAAAAAAAACTTCCTGTGAAATATTATCATAGAATGGATAATAAAAATAAAAATATTTTATATCTATTTTTTTAACATTCGTGTGCGGTTGATATTTAATAATATAAATAGGTACGATGAATTACCAAATGAACAATTAAGTATATATGAAAATTTGAGATATGTATAAAATAGTGTAAATTAAAATTCTTAAAATTTTGATCTCGCCTCTTATCTTGATCACATACTTGATCATTTGTTACTGCCAACTTCCAGTAAAGCGATAGAATGTTGAGTTAAATGACGTTAAAATAGCCTAAGTGTTTTCACCTCTACCTACTACTAACTGTGAATATAATAGGTGAAGTACAATAAGCAATTAATATAACCAATTACAACCACCTACAGACGACCCTACCGCACAGAACAATATCTGAACATCAATGGATACAAGATGGAAACACAACACAGTGATCCATTAGTTCCACATAGATCCACATTAGTAGTAAAAAAAGAGTGGATTCGGCCCCCTACCCCAAACCCCTCCCCCACCCTAACCCCCCCTTTAGAATCTTTCGACTGGCGCGGTAGGAAGATACCAGCTCCATTTCAGTTCGGATCAGGGTCGTACCAACTCGTGATTCGTGCACGGCATAAAGGACTACAAATGTAGCGTTCCTTTCAAGATTTATCAAATACGACACAGGCAGGCAAAGCAAGCGATGCCTTTATTCCAAATCGAGCCCGAGACGGACCAGTCGATAGAGGAGGAAGTGGAATCTCACGATCAATGTTCAATGTCAGAGACGAAAAATTATAATGATTAATTTCCATCAAAGAGACAAAAAACAGTGGTTATGTAAGATAAATTGTAAAACATTTTGACTATCCTATTAATGTATACATATGT